>PKRV01002000.1:983052-1126737 GCA_003709505.1 Hyphantria cunea
TGACTTCCTCGCAGAAGGTCGCGACCGCGGTAAAACTGCTCTCGCCGCCGGCCATCGATCGTACGACGGCCGGCAGCGAGAGATCTACTCCGATGACTGCAGTGAGGGCCCGACGCTGCGGCGCCCAAGCGGGGCACACCGCCAGCGTGTGCTGGGCCGAGTCCTCACTGCAGTCGCAGTGGTGGCAGGCGGGACTCAATTCCCTCCGCGCGACCGAGTGCAGGTACTTCCCGAAGCAACCGTGCCCGGAAAGCACCTGCGTCAGTCGGAAGGAAAGGGTCCCGTGCTGCCGCCCTGCCCACTCGAGGATGACGGGCTGGAGCGCCTCCATTGTTATTTACTTAAATACTTGTTATACGTAAAGCCCTCTTACGGTAGGTATTTATTTTGTCTATTAAATGTCTGTGTTTTCACTGTTTATATGCCATACTAACTGACGTAATAATTATTTTCACGGGAATTACGCGATCACTTAAAAAGCGATACTTATAAAGGTATTACATAAGTGTTCGCATTAATTCCCGTGAAAATAATTATTATGTCATGAAACACGAAAGTTTAAAGTTATTATACTAATAACTGACTTAGCAACTTCGTTTGTGTGTCTGAAGGAATAATTTCTTTCCGTGTTTGCAACATTCTTCTTTAAAACTAGACTTTTATAAAGTTCCTGCAGCGTGGGTTCTATAGCCATCCTCGTTAAAGGTTTATCCCACGCTAAAAAAATATTGAAAGGAGTAGTTTTGTACCTAAAAATAAATAAACATGGAAATTATTCAGCCTTTTGATACATAAAATATTGCATCGTGCCTTGTTCATGTTAGACTTGAAGGTTTATGTAGTAGATTAAACAGCAAAGCATATGCAAGATGGGTTTAGAAAGGAAATGAGATTTACGTAATTGAAAAACAACTCGCCAAACGTCAGAAAGTTTTCGGCTTGTTTATCGATCTCGAGAAGGCCTATGACCGAGTGGTAAGGGACGATTTGTGGTTAACACTGTATATATGGGGTGAAGGGCCAGATGGTGCGGGCTCTTAAATCTCTATATAAGAATTCTAGAGCCTGTGTATATGGGAATTGAAAACGACTGGATTGACATCTCAAGAGGTGACAGACAAAGATGTGTAATATGCGTCTCCTTGGCTGTTAAAACTGTTTGTATTAACAGCAATTCGATTTGGATTTACTTCATCATTTAACTAGTTTTTGCCCGCCACTCCTTCCGCATGTGTTTCATTCGGTTATCGTAATAAATAGTAACTCATTCTTCCTCAATTCTCCCCGCTAAAATCATTGAAATCGGTGCATCGGTTTAACCGTGAAAGCGTAACAGATAGACAGTTACTTTTTAATTTATAATATTAGTATGAAGTATTAATAATACACATATAAGGTTGTTCATTTCGATATCGGTATGATACTGAATAAACGAATTTGGGATTTAGTGAACAAAATTTCTAAAAAGTTATTAAAAGTTTCGTGGAAGTAGGTCGCTGCCGCTGTTCGTGAATTACATCCTAACTCCGACCGCAATATTGTAATACAGGTATTTCTTTTTCAATATACGTATTAATATATTTATTTGTTACTTCAGGTGTATATGAAAGTGGTACTTCCAAGGTTTGCACGCAAATCGGTGTTATTTATTGTGCGTAAAAAAATGCACTTAAAAATGAAGGTTTTTTTATTTAACTAAAGTTTTGGATGGTATATTCTCATAGAAACATATCTCAACTAATTAGCTTTATTTTAAGAAAATTGGAAAATGATTCCTTCTCTTTGTTTTAGTACTTATAAAAATCATTTCTGACTTTGTGCTAATTTCAAATACTAAAACATGTTTTATCTGAATTTTAAAAGGGGCGATTGAGACAGAAATTGATCAAGAAAGAAAAACAGGAGAGAAAAAAATTATTATAAATGCATTTGTGTAGACCTACAGTATGAGAACAAGCATCTAACGAAATGTTAATAAACGGAAATTGGTTCGTGACTTCAACAAACAAAGTTTAGATTACTTTTTTCCTGTTCCCACGTTAACACTGCAAACGATACCAATGTAATTCACGGCAGCAAGAAATCTCCTCATAACGGTCCCCCCATCACTGAAGATCATGACTCCTTAAAAGGCCAGTTGTTTTTCTCCACTTGACACGGCCCGTTTTCTGATGCAAAGCGGCGCTGGCAGGTATCTCCAGTTTTTCGAAGATCTGGAACGATTATTTCTTTGGAGTTTGACCTCTGGGTCTTTTGCCTTCTATTTTCTCCGTAACCACCAGTATCTAGTTTTACACTAACTGGATAAATAAAAAAATCAAGTAAGTTACGACTATTCGAGTAGATGCGAATTACGCAATTACCACAATGGCATTGCCACAGCCTCGTGTTGGCAAGCATAATTTGTGCTATCAGTAAGCGTAATAACTCATGCCCGTTATGTTACAAGAGTGGCAATCAGAGTGTAAGCAATTTTGATTCTAATGTTCGTTCGTACTTCATAATAGTGTCGTATGATTTTGAAGCAACTGTAGAATTACAGTTGCCTCAAAATCAAAAATACAGTTAAAATATAAATATATTTTATACGACTAGGTTGTTGATTAAGTCAGAGCTTGGAAGTTCGATAATATCTATACAGGGCCCAGAAAAAGATACTGTGTGAACACTATCATACTCTGTCATACTCGCAATGCAGCAAGAGCCAAGAAAAAAACCAAGTATCTGACGAGCAAAGAAAGATTTCCAAATCCAATCAGTTATTAAAATATTTGTAAACCATATGATTGAATATTTTTTTCACACAAGGTTGCGAAATGGAGAAAAACGAATAGAGGTATGGGACTACCATTGTCTATGGACATCTGCAACCGAGAGTTTAAAGTGCACTATTGCAATTAAAGCTCCCCTCTAGACAAACATTAGAGTAAGCGACGATATGATTAACTTAAATAGGAATAACACATAGGAACTAAAATTTAAAAAAACCGTCTACGCTAGTACTTATTCGAGTAATCAGTCGCCAAAAATGTCTTACATTATTTTAGAAAACAGCCGATATTCTTATATTGCTCTACCAATATTAACCAAACATAACTAAAAACCACCGCAAGGAAATTGGCTTTCAAATGAAAAAATCGCAACAAAATCGATCCATCCGTTTGAGACCACATGTCACAGACAGATACAGACAATAATCGACGTCAAACTTATAACACCACTCTGTTTGCGTTGGAGGTTAAAAAGTAAAGTGTGAGGTTACGGTATCCAGTGCAGTTCTATTTAATATATTTAATACTTTATAATTAGAGCTTCCCTTTCACAGGCTTTTTGTGTCAAGGAGGAAACGACAATCAAAACTACATACACACTCTTTGATCTCCTCTCTAGACTAGAGGAACCCCAGAAATATGCACATTTAATAAAAATCCAAGTTAGTAAGAATGATTTAACGCTGGTTTTCTGTGAGATCGCGTTATTTATTCAGTTGAGTTCTCAATTACCTAGTAACAAAGTATGGCTCTCCGCTAATTAGACATTCTAGGAACGAATATTTTGGTTCACCAAGGAGTATGAAATTTGAAACTTCAAAGTGTATCAAAAAGTAAATATTTATGAACACGCTCTCTCTCTCACAAAGTACACTCGTATGTTATTCCATTTAATAAATGGAACAAACAGTACATTGACAAACCGCATTTTATGTCGTATATATTTAGAAATTGCAAGCCCAAACCACCCGATAAGTATTTCCAGGGGTTTATTTTTAGATAAGATTTCGTGACATAGCTCAAAGATGTAGATATTTTTGTGAGCTTCTGGGACACTTGACGACTTATAGCTTTATACAACGAGCTTAACATATGTTAAGTAATTAAAAATGAAATGGTTTTTGTTGAATTCGCTTATGTCTATGGGGTAGGTGGCAAGAAAACAGACACTACGACCGGTGGTGATATAGACACATTTGCAGACCCGTGACTCAACAGCCAAAAATTCGTTGCTGATCTTTCGATGTTTGACTACACGGTTGGCCTAGTGGTTTCAGTGGTCTCCACACCACTTCCTACTGCGCCAAGTGTTGTGGGTTCAAATCCTACATGGGACAACACTTTGTGTGATCTATAAATTGTTGTTCTAAGTCTGGGTGTACTTTGTGTCCGTTTCATGTATGTTTGTAAAGATCCCCGCGACACAGGAATGTATATTCCTAATGCGGGAGTTGTCAAAAAAAAAAGTGTCCATGGGCGGCGGTAATCTCTTACCATCAGGCGATCTGCGAAAAATCTAAATGTCAATAAATATGGGATTATTTATGTATTGAAAGTATGCAGTATCTCGTCCATTTAGGTACGTTTTTTAACATAAGTCTTCACACAATGTTTAAAAAAAATCAAGAACCAACTTTGAAATCAAACAAAAAAAAGTACTGAATATAATATGGCCGACATTCAACTAGCATAAGGATGCCTAGTGGGTATATAACTGGTAATCAGACATTGCCCTTGGCAGAACTAATGTTTTACGCAAATAACAATACCCTTTGGGACCGGACCCTACATACGCATAGTAGTATGTAAATAAGTATGTATATGTCTGTCATTTACTTTTAAATACATTACACTTCCTTAAAATACTCTGTTTTTCTGACACTGGTGTTTTATTTTCAAGAATCTGTCGTTCTGGTCAAGTTAGATTGTGTTTTGTTCAGGAACTTAGATAAGTCTCCGTAACATACCTTAACCAACCGCTGTCTTTCGTAAATACCCTAGCCTTGTTTAGTAAAAAAAATAAACTGCTTTTCCTCATACATATACTTCTGCCAAACTGATTTTTTTGTTTGTTGGCAGATGTAGCTCCCCTTTTTAAATCATTTGAGCAAAATGTACTTAAATCACAATAATATTATATTGCGAGAGTAACTCTGTTTATCTGTCTCGATTTCACAACTAAACCAATGTACAGATTTCAATCAAATCTGGCATGGAGGTACGTTGATTCCTGAGAAAGAATATGCTACTTTTTATTGCGATAACCGCCATACACGCGGACGTAGTAATATAATTAATAATGTTTTACAAAACAAAACGGCAAACCAAAACAAAACAATACTTATGCTATAAGGCTTAGCACAACCGTTGTGTTAAACCGAAAAAAAACCTATCTGTTATTCCCTTCTTTTACTACTATTTCCCGTTCTTCTGTAGATTCTTAAAATTTAGTTATTTACGTTATCTAACTATAATTTTTATTAAGAATAATTTTAACAAAGTAAAAATTAGAAAGAATAACTTAAATACATACGAAAACTTCAGATATATTTTTACAGACAATCAGAAGAATAACTCCTGTATCGCGGGGCTTCATATCGTTAAAGAGCAACGCTTCGGCACGAACGGACCGGCGCGACCGGAGTGACACCACAGCTTCACAGAAAACCGGTGTGAAACAGCGCTTGCGCTGTGTTTCAAGGAGTGAGTAAGGGTACCGGATGCTCATACTACTATACTCATTAATAAAAATCTTTTTACTCGAGTGCAACACGTAACCTTTCACCCCACCTCAGCAAGGAAATGACTAAAAGCAAAAAAACATTTACAATCACTAGATACTTTTATTTCAGTTTAGGTATTAATATTTATTACATTATGATAGGTAAGTATTACAGAATAATCTTTAGTTTCGGCTCCTTTAGCTAGTCGCCACGTGTTAAACATATCGTACTGTTTCAAATACTTCTCGCGTGATTGTTGAGGGAGAAAGCTCATTTGCGCATTATTAACAATTTCAGTCAGTTCTGTTGGCGTGAGATAAACTTGCTCGTCGTTAGAATGATTCATTTTAGGTTCTCCTTTATTTTCAAGTTTCTTGTTTCTAACCTAAAGTTTTAACAATATGACCTGTAAACAAAATGGCGGGGGCAAAGCAAATTAAAAGAGTACACCAAGTAGGTTACGATTCAGTTTTTAACCAATTAAAAAGGTTGTATGATAAATTCGGCACCATGGAGGTAGGTATGGGCCTTCCTTCTCATACACTCGGTAAAACACAGTGGCAGCGTTGTTTCACACCGATTTTCTGTGAGGTCGTGCTACCACGCCGATAGAGCCGGCCAATTCATATCAAAACATGGTTCTCCCACGTGACTTATAATACAGATATTGGTGACGGCGGTGAACGGCTGGTTCAAGAAAATTATTCATCGTCCTAGCCTTTATTATTCCCAGTATTTTTTGAACACATATTAGTTTGGGTCGGCTACTAGTTCAACAGGTTTTACCTGAATATCAGTTTTAAACGGAGCGACTAGCATCTGACCTCCGCAACCTTGAGAGTAAATTGAATTCGAAAGTCATTCAAGAAAATATACCTAAGTAAATAAATAAATAGTAAATCCTTACTTCTTAGTCAATTTGAAACTTAATTTATTAAATTTTATAATGTCTTCAAGTAATTTATGCGAAAATGTCAATTGAAATTTGAGTGCTAATTCGATTTTCCTTTTAACGTGTAAGCAATTTACTCATTTTCATAGCTTTTAATGAAATTTGCTATTAAGGAGGGACTCTTAAAAATATTTATCATAAAATAATATCTTACAAGTACCTTTAAACACCTGTACGTCCTAATTTCGTATTAGTCTATTCCTGCCATACACCAAAACTAGAAATTAAAATAGCATTTAAGTTTAGATCTGAGATACACGAAGTATAAAAACTTGAAACCATAAACAAGTATTGATCCATTCGAAAACAGAACTCCATTTCAAATATGGAAGTTCTGTATTTTGAAGACAATATGCATTATTTTTGACTCGGCAAACGTTGGTAGCAAATGCACTCAAAAGTTTATCCCAAAATAGGGCAGTTATTTCCCGAGCCGCTACATCCGCAGTGCGCGGCAACTCCGCCAGAAAGAGGGCACATTGCGAAAGAAAAGGACAGGCACAATGACCGAAATCGATGTTAGAAAGAGCCGGTGATATACGTTGCATCTCACTCACTGCCGGTGCGGCTGTACTAAAAATGCACTAACGAAAGTGCGTGGTGTACTCGATTCGTACTCCCCGTTCTTGTGGACCTAACAGTAAAATAAATAACAAGGGAATCATGAAAGAACAGATTTATTATATTTATATTCAATTGCGTACAAGTTATTTTATCATAGACTTTTGAGTTTTAATAATATTTGGTAAGACAATATATTAAAACAAAGCATAAAAAATTATAAATTGCAATTAGAAGCTCATGCTTTGATTTGTAGAGATCTTGTAAGATAAATATTACATTTAATAAGCATACAGATAAGGCGTTACGTCACGATATTACAATTGACAATCGATTGGCAATGTGTCGGGTTCACAAACATTAAACAGCTGTAGAGTTTCGGGCAACATCGCCTTTGTTCGGCGCCACACACAACTATACCGATTATGATCGGCCGAGCCGCTCGGTTGCCGCGTTGAGTTCGTTGTCGTGATGAATCAGTATATTCAGTTGCTCAGAATGCTCAGTAGTACATGAACGTCCATGGTGAAGGGATGCGTTAACATTATAACCGCACATAATAATAAAATATTAACTAATTCCTTTGTAGTGCGTAGATATTTTCTTTTACATATGTGTGTGACGGACAAGTGTGATTTGTGACAGAGTTGTTTATGATCCCTGGATTTAGCTGATTGCATTTCAGGTAATTTTTTATGATATTTTAGTAAAGATGTTAAAAAGTGTAATGTCGGTTTGGTGTTAAAACAATGACGAGTGTATGGTAATTGTTTGGTGAACTGTCGCTAAATTATGGCAGATGTTTACTGACACAATTCGAGTGAAACAATGCACTCGGCCTTAGTTGTTAGGAATTAATTAGTTCCATTACTGTAATAAAAGTGCGATAGTTTTTTTATAAGTAGTAGCAATGTAGTAAAAATATAATATTATTCGTAAACATGCTAAACCTAATTAATCATATTTAATGGACGGTGAAAAGTTATATTACAAAGGGGTTATTCCATGTTTAAATAAAGTATCTATGACAGACTTCTTTTGTTTAAGTAACCTATTTTTTATTCTGTGCTTATTTGATGTTATTAATCTATATATGTTTGTTTAAACGTTACATTTTTTTGCTACCTTATGTAAGAAAGTTAAGAATATTTTACTTGATTATTGATCTTGTTTATTTAATTTCAAACATTATTTATTTACTTTTCTCTTTATAAAATAATAAAATTATGCAGTGTTTATATCCTTTTTCTGATACCTACACACTGCTGTATAAATATAGATAAACTTTCAATTCCAGGGCCGAATATATGAAATAAGTAGGTAAGTAGGCAAATCGTAAATAATGCAGTTTCATTTTTAGTAGACTTTAGCAGGTCACTGTGGGCTTAATAAGTAATGAGATTACTAAAAATTTGATTTTTTGACAGCGACGTTTCAAAATAGTGATTAATACCTTTCAATTTGACGTAAAAGTTTCGAAATGACGAAAATAGGAAATTTTCCTAACATATTATAAAATTTTGATAGCGTTAGCTAGATGACAAAAGTACAGTCACTTGTCTAATGCTTTTTATTTGTACTAAAGATGATCGAGAAAGCTAAGTAAAATTACCTAGGTAATTGAACCTTTATATCTCTTTATTTTACTAGCTTCTATGAGCTCTGACCGTTTAAGAAAAGAAAACCATAAACTAAGCTGTCAGATTCTCTTTGTAGAAATAAAAAATGTTAAGGGATTTCATTGTGTGCGACGTCGTGTGCGTTCTGTGAAGGGACGGCGAATATAGGCATTTTCTTACCGCCCTGATCAACACATGAAGTTTACGAAAACTACTTGACAAAGCCTAAACATAGTTTATTTAAAAAAATGTTTTAATTGAGTGTAGAGCACGTATCACAAGTGAATGATTTTGATTTTTACTTGTGCTCTGCAAAATGAATATATAGTGATGTAGGTATAAATATTATTTAAGTATACAAGGAATTTAAATCATCAAGGGCCATTACACGCTTGTGACGCGACTGCTCACGGCCTGTGCAACCTGAAGGTCTATTATCGTACCTAGTTAATTAAATTTTTGACAATTCAGATCTGATTTAGGTACCTTCTCTCAATCACACTAATGCCTTATTAGATAGGTAGATAAATATCTTTACACTACAAAAGTGTAGTGTAAAGATATTTGAAGTTAATATTGTTTTGAGGGTTCCGTACCTCAAAAGAAAAAAGACGGAACCCTTATATGATCACTTTGTTGTCTATCTGTCTGCCCGTCAAGATTCTTCTCAGGAACACGTGGAGGTATCGAGCGGAAATTCATATCAAAAACTCAAGTCTACTGTCTCTTCGAGCTGCGAAAAACGGAATATTATTAATGACTTGACGATACCTAATATTAGCTGATATTAAGTGATAAAAAGGAAAATGATTTTTAAAAAGAGCTTTACAATAAAATAAATTGTTTTTTGTTCTTGTCGAATCTGTTTAAGTGGATCAAGAACAAATCCATACCAATAATATAAGTTCGAATGTAAAGCTTTCACGGTGCGCCGATTTTAATTTATTTTGTCATGGATATATCTACCTTGATTCTTCAGGAGGATAAGGCACGCGGTCGGAGCCAAAGCTAGTTTTTTACTAAATAATATACAATACCCATAAAATTGAAGATGAAATAAATTATATAAAAAAAAACCCAATTAATTGAATTCCTTTCAAATTATATAATTCGGACTTATCAATGCATTCATATTTTGTTAGTTACTGAGTAACTTAACCTAGTGTTTGTATTATAAATATTAATTAGTGTGGATATATAATCAGTTGAACATGAACATAATATAATTATTAATCATACGCAGGTACTGTCAAATTGACAGGAATTAATCATTGACAGTGTCAAACTGTGTATTTAATTTACAAGGGTTAGCGCCAGATAGGCTCGACTGTGAAAGGAATGTATGTATATTTCTTTGACACGCCGTAGAGCCTAAACAGCTTGTCGTTTTTTTAATTTGAGTAATGTCAATATATACGCCTTAGTCGTGAGAGTGACACTCGGTACATCAAAATTAAAAAAAACAAAAAAAAACTTTTCTTTTTAGTTGTTTCTATCTTTTCAGTTCTTCAATGAATTTAATAAAGATGACAGATATTGACGCAGTCGGGGTTTTTTAAAATGATTCGTTACTTAGAAAACTGTACTAGTTTCTAGAAATTTCTCCGAGCATGCGATATTTATTATGCAAGATTGCGATTGATCATTATTGTCTTTTAAAAACAAATGACGAAATCGGTTCAGAAAGTAGAACATAATATAATAAAACAAATACTTTATCAAACTACTAGTATATTTGATCTTAGTATTTTCTTTTCAGTGTCGTAGTTGATTTTAAAAATAAATACAGAAACACAAATAATAACACTTGTTTTGAAAATAAAAGGATGCCACTTGCTGTATGCAATAAATCATAATTTTTCAATCTTACTCAAACTTCCAAATACAATCTAAAAGTGAAATTGGAGTAAAACTCGATTTGCAGCTTATGGTACAATGGTCAGTTAAAACCACTTAAATAAAATAATAATAATTAAATAAAATACAAAAAACAAAATATAAAAATTGGTCTAGTGGCTTAGGAGTTAAGTGACACCGTAATCATTTTACATTTTTGTGTATTCTATAGCAAAATATATCAAACTACATAGTATTTGTCTTGTTGTGTAATATATAATGATAACACTAAAATATTCATGCTACACACAAAAAAAAACTGAGGTTAATATTACTTAGAACTTATTTTTCCTCATATGTAATATAAACATAATGTCATCTCATAAAAAACAAGAAACTTCAGTCTCACAACACAGTTCCTTAACCGCAAAAAGTATTATTACCTAATAATTTACCTAACAACCTTTAAGAGCATATCTACATAAGCATCATCGACATATTTTTTATTAGTTACTTGACTGCCTCTGTATTGCACTGGTAGTGTATGCGACTACTGTGCTTGAGGTCTTGTTTTCGATTCCCGGGTCGGACCAAATGTTTGTATGATCTGCAAGTATTTGTATCCGAGTTTTGGAAGTTTCCTATGTATTATACGTATGTATTCACAAAAAATATTATCTGTATCAGTTGAAGTGAGCTGTCATTGTTGTCTTGTGTAGTTTCTTCTTCTTACGTCCCCTGCAGATTAAAGTGTCAATATAAAAAAATACTGCTTATACACTTTGTCCGTGATACTTAGTGACCTCGGTAATACTGAACTACATCATCAACATCATCATTAACAACCCATAATGTCCCACTGCTGGCACGGGTCTCTTCTCAGGATAGAGTTAAGGCCATACGTCAAAATGTCAAATTTCATCAAATTAGATACATTTGGTAACCATTGTTAAACGGGTATATGCATATGTTACCGGTAATCTGTAAAAAACGGTATTTTATACAATACTTAGGCAACGCATACAATACCTAAAACGTGTAGGTAATGTGTGAAAATCATTTATTTTATACTTTACTCAGGCATTCTCTACAATGCCAAATGCACAGTCGGTAGTGTGCTATTTACGGGATCAGGCCCAAAGGAATCCACTCAAAGTCATCCAATCTAAATGATTCAACAACAACACAGGCGATCTGCAGTGGTCACTGTTCTAACCTAACCTTAAGCTGGATGATTCTAAATAAAGTTGATTTAAAGTAATCAGAAAGATGATGAGCAAAGGGCTTATCATTTTATAGGTATATAAGTGGTTACATACGATTAATAAATATAGACCAAAATCTATACTCTTAACACGTGGTGGATTAGTGGGTTTTCTGTTCAATCCTAAGAATTGTAAAAGTACCCAGGCAAACTATATAATGGGTAATAATATTCGTAATATTTCATACATTGCCTGGACGCACCAGGTATTGTATATATTGCCTGGATATTGTATAGATTACTTGAATTATACAGATTGCTGGCAACATATACAGTGCATTTCTCATACCGTTTGCGTTATGGTACACAGACTATTTGGATCACTGCCAAAATTGAAAACTGACCTTGCATACTGTTAACGATAGAAAACGAATAGTTGCTGATAATTCTTAAGGGACACTGGGCACTCATTTGAAGGCAAATATTTTGAAACGTGTGCAAGAATGATTCTCTCTCTAAATTTAAGAGCCCAGCAGATGTCGCTGGAGCAATCACCACTCTTCTGTGTTTCTGCGCCATGTTTCTTCTAATAAAGAATAATATCCTTCAAATTCTTTTTTCTACTAGTTTAATTGAGTTTACACCTGACCGGTTTCGCATTATGGCATTTTGAAAGGTTCATTTTATTTTCATTTTTGATTCTAGAATGAATTGCAATAAGTTCCACTAAGTGCCGACAATCGAGAGTATAAAAAATAATGTATATTTAAAGAATCGTTTCTTGAGTTCCCTTAATATGTAAAAGTCATAATTAAAAAAATCGTTATCTACTTTCTAACAACATAAGTTATAGCCATAAAAATTGTTCCAGAAAAATACCCAAACAAACTGCTGGTAAAAACGTAATTTGAAATAAAAAATCTTCAAAAATGAATCTTGAGTCGTGGGTCGTCCCTTCGATGTCCTTGACCTGAAACCGAAGTTTCTTCTTAAATGAAGGTCTATTATTCAAGTTAATGATAAAATATTTTGTTTATAAAATCTCAAGTCATTATTTTTTTTTAGATAAGTTGTCGATAAGTACTTAAAATTAAACAAACAAGAAAGTATTAACAAACCTACAATCTTAATTTTAATAAAACTAATTTCACTTTTTTCACCTGAAGACACGCTTTTCACGAGTGGACCGGCTCGACCGGAATGATACCACGGCCTCACAGAAAACCAATGTGAAACAGCGCCTGTGCTGTCTTTCACCGAGTGAGTGCCCATACCCTAACCCTTCCCCCATATCCCCATCCTCCAAAGGCCGGCAACACACTTGTGACACCTCTGGTGTTGCGGGTATCCATGGGCGGCGTTAATCTCTTACCATCAGGCGATACGTCTGCTCGTTTGTCACCTAGTATCCATATAAAAAAACCCTAAAGGAGGAGCCCACAATGCATTTCAAATCAGAACAGGGCTGGATTTGTGACAGCTTCAATGGAAATGTAGCGTTGGCATAAACACCATATAATATTAAAATAA
This sequence comes from Hyphantria cunea, assembly GCA_003709505.1. Taxonomy (NCBI): domain Eukaryota; kingdom Metazoa; phylum Arthropoda; class Insecta; order Lepidoptera; family Erebidae; genus Hyphantria; species Hyphantria cunea. The sequence continues at coordinate 996,249 of PKRV01002000.1, forward strand.
AAGAAATATAGTTTATAGATAGATAGATAGATAACTCTTATTTGTACACCGTATTACAGTTTTACAAGAGAGTACAGAAAACGATAAATATATATAATGTACAAAGGGCGGCCTAATTGCCGAAAGCAATCTCTTCCAGGCAACCTTAAGATGGATCAAAATGTATCGGAGAAACAATAGCAGTTGACAGTGCAATGAGTTTAAAAAGTTTTTTTAAAGTTTGACGCCATTAATATCAATATCAGTGGCATTGAAAATTGTAATAAATTTTTTTAATTATAAATTCTCGTTTCTTTGTTTGCACACTATAGAAAAGTATCGGAAGTTGTTGACAAATTTAGGGCAAGATGGAGGATTTCCAATACTATTCTTATTTGAAACGCATTGTGTGTGTGTCTGATGAGGTGTAAAGGATTCGTAATAATGGCACGGTTAAAATTGGCTACATAAATTTTATCTAGGGTTTTCACGTAGTCGGACTATAGTCTTTTAAACTATATAAATTTGAGAAACGACGCGACATCTAACCCAAATAAATCTAATCGTTTAGACTAAAGAGAGTGTCAATGAAATATACAATACAAACACTCAAAACATTTACCCTCCTCCTGGCGTAGTCTGTTTAAAAGTACAAACTTAGTAAAGCCCGTAAATCAAGCATAATCTACCAGAAATAATGAAACAATAAAAAGAAAACTAAAACTTTTAGTAACATATATAGCCTTTGTTATCTATAGACACCATATTCATTAAAATAGATTCAGTAGTCTAGGAGCTACGGTAGAACATACAAACATCGTTTTACCATAATCGGTAGTGACAAGAAATAACACCATTGCACAGGCGAAAAGTACCCTCTATAAAATTATTATCATAGCGAAAATTTCTTGATCAACAGTACCACGTAGAACCTTACTTGGTCCAGTAACTGTTCTCAACATAATACCTAAGAGGCTTTAGGACGAAAACGATTTGGGCGAAGTTTTTGGGCACTGTGCCATCACATGTTACCAACTTTACATTGTAACTTTAATGTTCAAGAGCTTGGGATGATGCGAGCTTAACATATTACTAACTGACAGGGACTGTCTGAATCTCTTATTAGAAACAAATTTTCCCGATTTTGTAACAATTTCGATGCCCGACTCTTGCCGTGCACTAAACTTCTATTATAAATGACATATACAGCAATAAAAAACAAACCAGTATTTCTTGAGCTTAGCACGTTCAACAAACAAAATCTTCAGTTTTATAATATTAATATAGACTGATTGTGCCTCGCGGTTGATGTCCCTGTCCCTGTCTGTAATCTAGCTCTTTTTCAAAATTCATCCAGATCCGTTCAAGCGTTTTTACATAATAGACCAAATGACAAACATTGTACATTTTCGACTTTATAATATTAGTGTAGATCTTCACGGGAACGTATAAAGGTCGACATCTCGCTACAACATGGCTGTCATGCCGATGTTAACGACCTCGGCCACAAAGAATATTACAATATATCTGATGTAACTAGTCTTGACTCGTATTTGCAAGAAAACTGCTATTAACTGATAATGCTATGAGCTGACTAACGTTTGAGAAATGTTTCGTAATGACTTAGTATCTGGTGGTGAATGCAATAATTGACGTTTAAGATTTGTAGGTAGTACTTTTACACGAATGCGAAAGAAGAAGGTTTATGTTTTTCGAGTGTATATAGTACATTTCTTTGGGAGCCTAAACGGCTTGTCGTATTTTTATGGGAATGGTTTCAATAGATTCGTTTTAGTCGTGACAAAGTAACACTGGGTACAAAAAAAATATAAAAACAAATAAAATAAAAAAAATCTTTTCTTTTCAGTTCTTTCTACCTTTTCAGTTCTTCAATGAATTTAATAAAGATGGCGGATATTAATGCAGTTCGGTTTATTTTAAAATAATTAACGAATTACTTGAAAAAAAAACCCAACTGCATCAATATCTGCCATACCTTACCGTAAACTAGTAACGACTAGTTTACGGTAAAAGGGCAAAACAAACACAGTGCTTTATCATGTAAAAACCGGCTCGTTACGAGTGATACTATGGCCTCGTTAATAAACGTTCTCATGTTGTTTTCCGCAGAGTAAGGATATCAGAGAGTCTTTGGTAGAAACTACCTCTCTATCCTCTATACCATACGTTTCCTTTTGTTTATACGTCGGTATAGAAAGCAAAAATTTCTGTCGCAAACATTGCCAGCCAGTATAAGTATATAGCACTTATATATTTTGACCAGTTGTATTTCGAAGGTCAATGGAATGACAGATCAATTTACTCTTATCAAACAAATAGTTCGTCCGAAATTCGACCGCCAAGCGATTTCCATACCTATTCAATTAATACTTAAAAAAAAATGTTTTTTAAAGACCCAGACTCAAAACAACAATTTGTGGATAACAGTGTTGTTCTAAGTGGGGCTTAACAGTTTAAAATTAGTGGTTTGATGGGATGTGATGTAAATTAATCTAAATGCGTTAAGTGAAACTTATTGAATAAGAATCCATATCGGGATCGATCGTAACAAATCAATCCAATAATCGAAGTTCATTAAATGAACGATTTTAAACTAGAATTGATTGTTACGCTTTATACGAACAATCACAGTAGCTTGTGACAATGCGTGTTTGTAATTTAAAATTGAATGGAATATGAACACGGAAAGTACATTCAAAGAAGACGCGTTCATTCATTATGATGACCTAAAATGTAGGTATAGTGGTTAGTGGCCTTGACTGCTACCTCGGAGTCCTTTGGTTTGATGGACATCCAGGATAAATTATTATGTAATGAGCCCTATCATTAGTTCAGTTTCTGGGTGTTACTCATCTATAATATGTTTGTATTTAGATATTTTATATTTAGTTAGCTACATGTATTGTGAGTCTTTTTCATCCTATTTTTGGTAATCGTGTGCGAAATGTTTAAATTGTTAAAATTATTTGTCTATATTTTTCATTATTAACTTTCGGTTAGTAACATCGTTCCTCTCATTTTGGTAATCGTGTGGAATTAATTTCTTGGAAATGAACGAAAGTCTGTAAGGTGGAATAGCGTAAGGTATGGTTTGAGCAATGAGCGCGGGCCAAACGAGTCAGTCAGTCAATCAGCATGAGTCACCGGTGTGTTCCACTCTTTGATACTCGAACCATAATCAGGAGAGCGTGTTTGGGGCAAAACAAAATATTGCAGGGCAGTCTTTACGGACTCATGCCGATAAATGTAAAAACTAAGTTACTTGTGAATTGTATCGTCGAGGGAGCGAGCGGAGACGATGATGTGAGTTTCACATTTTTTTTTTCACCCTTAAACTACACATATATATATATATATATATATATATATACACAGTATAAATATATTCAAGGAAAGCGTTCGGTGACGATGACAAGATTTCCATGGTGGTGGTTCACACAAAAAGTGCTCAACGCGCCTAAAGTTTTCACTACAAAAATTTTAACCGTATTCCTTCGGTGGTTCACCATTTGGCTTCTTTCGTGGTTCTCGTCCGGTAATCTTGCTTTATAATATATGTATCTAGTATCGTTACTTGTATATAGGTAACTGTTTATTTAATAAAGCTATATAGATAGATAACACTTCATTAATACTTCTGTGTCCCCGTGTATGCGTTCGACAGAGTCCAATACGGTTGATGACGTAGGATAAGGTGTGGGTTAATTTATAAATTCTGATTACTGATAGTCTCCGTACTTAATTATAAAAACTATTAATTGAAAAACATATATATATATATATACTCTACAAATACCTAAAACTATGGCCCTCTTGGCTCGATTGCGTTTTAATAAAATAACCTAAACATTAAATACATCTTAAATATAGCCGTTTGATCTCAAACTAGAAAAGTCTATGAATACTTCGGTGGCGCAGTGATAGCGGATGAGACTTCTGTGCTTGAGACCTCGGGTTCGATTTCCGGGTCGTATCAAATGAATGTATGATCTAAAAATATTTGATTCGGAGTTCGGATGTTTTCTATGTATAAGATGTATGTATTTACAAAAAAANTCAAACTAGAAAAGTCTATGAATACTTCGGTGGCGCAGTGATAGCGGATGAGACTTCTGTGCTTGAGACCTCGGGTTCGATTTCCGGGTCGTATCAAATGAATGTATGATCTAAAAATATTTGATTCGGAGTTCGGATGTTTTCTATATATATATATATATATATATATATATATATATATATATATAATATGTCTAGTATCCATGACACAAGCTCTGTTTAGCTTGGGATTGGATCGGATAGATTATATACGAATTTGAAGGAAAATACATAACACGGAAAAATGTAAGTATAGCGTAGCGATTATTTACCTCGTTAGAAATCGAACACACAACCCCTGGCAGTTCGTTTTAGCGACTCCTCGACTAGGATAATAAATATATAGAATAAACTTCTTCAGCCTTCTAGAAATCAAAACTGTAAAGAAAATTAAAAAAAAATGTTTGACATTTCTAATACATAGTTGTTGCTAAGTATTGCGTGGACAAATGCTTACTTAATTATAATCGCTTTAAAGCAGGCAGCTAGTCAGCTATTTCAGATATTCAAGCCTGAAACAAGGTCAAGTTATTTATTAAAAGAATTTGCGTGCTGGTGCCGTGTTCTAAAAGTTTATTGATCGGGAAATATAATAGTCTACAGTGGGTACGTTTGTACCGAGACTTATATAAGCTAACAAGGTATGCTTGAACGTTATTCACAGAATGCGAAAGGCGAAAGGTGTTACGCGAATGGGAGTACGTGTTCTTTTTTAAAGAATCTTTATACGTATATATTGAATCTTTTTCTATTATTGAATCTTTATACGTATATACGTATATATACGTATGTATTGTCAGTTGGTGTCAGTAGTATATATAGCTTGGTCATACAATATATATAATATATATATATATATATATATATATTATACAATATATATAATATATATAGTATTTTTAACTAATAGTTAAGTCAGTATGACCAAGCCTAAGTTAAATATTAGTGTTAGGAGCGGTACTGCGTCGGCAGAACATTTGGAGGAGTTCAGTTGACAATATTTCTAGAAATTATTAATGTATCTTTTATTTGCATAAATTAATACTAATGTTTTTATGTCTTCAATGCGTCCTGATATAACTGATCATATTTTGATAAAACTTTCGAAGGATGTTCTGAGGTTCCATCATTTATGGATCTTTGAGATTTTTGTTAAAAAATCATGACAAAAATGATTATTTTCTATTTTGATTTATTAAATAATTTATTTGTTTTATATATATCTATTCTCTTTTCTAATTTTTCTTAAAAATTAACGTAGCTCTGCATCGTATGCTGAGTACAGTTAGCTTATTTATTAGAAACTGGCCTATAAATATAAAAAATAGCGGTTTTCATGCGAATCTTTAAACAATTATCACTTCAAAGAATAACAGTAACGTTTACAAGTTACAATACAATGGACTGAAACCACACGATGGTCTGACAGAGATTGGACAATACAGTTTAATGACCTAGAAAGAAAGTGTCCGGCTATTCATACGTAATGATTAACGGGCTGAAGTCTTAGACTAGACAGGCGGTTCTTTCGCCTCACAAGTCACTAATCAAGTAGAACGACTTGACAATCTCCCGTTGGCAAGATAAATATATTTTATAAAATTTTGTCATGATTTTTTTCTAATCGGGAGTCTCAACGTCAACGTGACGCTGTACCCTGGATAGTGCCTTTGTAAGATTTTAGTAACAAAATTACTGACACTAACTGACAATAAAATCCGTCGAGTAGCTTAAAAATCTAAGCGGCCGGACAGGAGAAGCTACTTGATATTATTCTATATAAAGATCACCATACTTATATAAAGCACTCAGGTGAGATAACAGATAATACATAATTATTAGCTCGTATCTACTGCGGATGGCAACATTTAATGAACAGAATAAAATCAATGTATCATATAGCATATGTAGCAGCAAACAATCTAATCGTGGGCGAAATATGGCTCGGCACATATTGGCTAACTCAAACGGAGCGATACCAAAGTCTCACAGAAAACCGGAGTTAGCAATTCTTTGCAACACCGTGTGTATTTATATCCCCGTTTTGGGAGTTCAAAGAATGATAATGTAGAAGATCTCAAGAGGCCACCATCTAGTTTTTTTTGTTCTTATAAAAGACAACTCCTGCTTTAGGAATATACATTTCTGTGTCGCGGGGGACTTTACAAACATACATGAAACGGACACAAAGTACACCCAGACTTAGAACAACAATTTGTGGATCACACAAAGTGTCGTCCCATGTAGGATTTGAACCCACAACACTTGCGCAGTAGGAAGCGGTGTGGCGACCACTTAAACCACTAGGCCAACCAGCAGGGCAGTTGCTGTAGCAATGAATATGGTGACCACTACTTTTGGATTCTGCTTATGGCGGGCTCATACATATAAATATGTAAAGAAGTTACTTTCTCATCTAGTAACCTATCTGACTGTTTGTCACCGATATAATAAAATAAATAGATTGCACTTCCACTTACATATTTACTATTAAATATACCGAGAAAGTAACAAAGACGAACGAAAAGGAGCTACTAAACAAGGTATACTATAGATTTCGTTCTTGTTTGAAGGTAGTCTATTTTATCGCTGTTGTCACAGCAAAGAGTACAAAAAAATCTTATTATCATAAACGCCTTTATTGGTCTACAGCTGCACTTAAACATCTCCTTAGCACTTAATTAAACCTTCTCTTTATATCGCTGTTGTCATTTATTCTTAATCCTCCACCACAAGGAGTTAAGTGCCTTAAATTAGCTAATATTTTCTTCGCTTCAGCATTCTTTATTTCAGTTAATATCAACTCTATACTTATCCTTGGCCTTTCAATGCCTACTCGACAATCGAAAACTACAAATATCCACAATCAATTCCTGCTGTAGTTATTATAACAATGTAATAGTAGTTTGATGTCACGCAACCTTTATTGTTGTGTTGTGATTGGTTATTCTACTAGACGCAGTATTCATAGTATTTGTTGTAATTATTGATGAGTAAATATAAACCTAGTAGGTTAATTATATTGTAGTGTAAGTGGGTAAATTTCAAATATACTGTGTAAAGGATCAGTATCAATAAAGTCGTATTTCGTTTGGCGTCTTCGCCATATGTTATCATTGAATTTTTGATTGCACGATTTATGTCTACTCGGTTGGCCTAGTGGCTTAAGCGGTCGCCACGCCACTTTCCCCTGCGCCCAGTGTTGTGGGTTCAAATCTCACATGAGATGTTTAATTCACAAATTGTTCCGAATTTGCATTTTCTTTGTGTCCGTTTCAAATATATTTCTAAAGTCCCCTGCGATACAGGATATATGTTCCTAATGATGGAGTTATCTCTTTATTTCAAAAAAAGGTTTTTATGATATGTAACAATTTCTAATGACGTTCCTGCTATTTGTATCAGTGAAAGTACACAACAAAATGCTGAGAAGGACGCTGAAATTGCAAAAAACTTTAAATGTTAAATAGCCCATTTATCGACTATATAAAATCGCGGCAAAACCAATAAGTGTCTAGTATCAAAGAAAAATGTTGTGAAAACAAGGAAAATTAAATCTTTGAGACGTAGACGGAGCTGCAAGGGTAAGCAACTATACGACTATATTGATCTGAAACTTACTCTATTATTGAGTTGGCTCTAGCCTCGAGGATAATAGGAATATTATTCTAAACCCCTAAGATCAATCTAGATGAGGCATATACACGTCATTCATGTCAACACTTGGCCTAAAAGCGAGGTTACTTTATATATGAACTTTATAGTCTATGTACAACTTAAGCAAGCAATGAAATTGATAGTAGAGATCGTCTACCAGTCGAATATCGACCGGTTTGACTTAAACCATTGTTCTATTGACTTTTATATACAATGACAGGTCAGAACTGGAACACTATAGTTTTATATAGCAGTGGGTTTGTTAGTGAGGTGGTGTTAGGGATGAGACAGATAAGTAGATATTTTCATTCCCTATTTTACCCCCTTAGGGGTGACATTTCTAAAATTCCTTATCCCTTTTAGTGATCACTTACGTTATAAAACCAATCTACATACAAAATTTCAGGTTTCTAGGTTCAGCGGTTTGGGCTGTGCGATGATCTTTGGGTATCTTAGTCAGTCACTTTCCTCTCCTATATTATATATATATACTGTAACTAAACTTTTCCATTGTTTTGTTTTGTGTGCATAATGAGATAAATAAATGAGTAAATATGAATATATAGCGAATAAATAAATATAATATATATTTCAGACATCTAACACACAACGCCATCTAGTCCCAAACTAAGCAGAGCTTGTATTATGGGTACTAGATAACTGATATTAATGCATAAATACTTTTTTTTTTGTAAACACGTACCTATTATACATAGAAAACACCCAAACTCCGAAACAAATATTTGCAGATCATACAAGAATTTGGTCCGACCCAGGATTCGAACCCGAGACTTTATGGATAGCAGTCGCGTACGCTACCACTGCGCCACCAAGGCAGTCAAAAAAGAAGTATATATATATATGGGTTATACTATGGATTCAAACATTAAGAAAATGCGTTAAAGAGAAAATATAAACGGAATATTAAAAAAAAAACTAAAAGGTACACAAAAAATAAACCTATTTTATGGGTTTGTCTTATGCGGAGCAAAAATCTAAGGTGTATATTTTTTTCACCTGTGATGGGTTCGTTCCGAATACCTCAAACTCGTCATTCTTATTTCAGACGATTTGTTTACTACTTTGCCAATAACTTCCTTTTGCCGGCACATAGTTACTAGTTTCAAAATTGTCAGCTTATATATATATATTATACATGTCGTGTCTGGAAACTGTCGATAAATTCCACTTAAAGTAATTCCTGTGCTGTGATGAATACGGAACGTTACTTATTCAGGGTAAATGTTTTAGTACATTTTATTCGCTACGGTGGCCTGAAAAAATGAAAGTACTTAAGAAGTGAAATAAGTCTTCGTAACTACGGTACATATGTACTTAATATGGAAGTGTGGCATGAATTTTGATGAAGAACAAATAATACTGTCATACAATTTAAAATCATGTTTGTGTTTCTTAACGTAGGAGTATAAAAGTTGACGGTGTTTAGCAACCGTGCCGTGAAGAGTGTGTTAGCCATTCGGTTCCGGTTGTCGTGAACATCTATGGCAATCTTTTTTTTTTATTCATGGAATAGTTGGCAAACGAGCAGACGTATTGCCTGATGATAAGCGATTACCGTTGCCTATGGACACCCGAAGCACCAGAGGCGTCACAAGTGCTTTACCGGCTTTTGGGGGATGAAGGGAGAGGTTGGGGTATGGGCCTCCGGTATCCTCACTCACTAGGTCAAACACAGCGCAGGAAGTAAACTATAAAATGTAAATAAACTTGCGTCAATATTTACACCTGTTATTTACACATGTAAGTTGTAAACAAAACTATCTACGCTTTGTATGAGGTTCGGTACACTTATATTATCTTATCTCATTGTAGGTAAGTATTTACACATGTATAGGAATATTCGTGTATTTGACTACTGTATCTTACATATGACTTAAGGTCGTTTTAGGGCCCCGTAGCTCAATAGGAAAAAAATGGAACCCTAATAGGATAACTTTGTTGTCCGTCTGTCTGTCAAGACCCTTTGTCTCAAGAACGCGTGGAGGTTCAAGCTGAAATTCATATCAAATACTCAGGTCGGTCCTCTGGAGCTATTAAAAAATCAAAGTTGCAAGGCAACGCAATCAAAAGACACAGCCGTTTAAGCTGCAAATTTTGGACACTTGCAAGGGAACTAAAAACCTACAGGGTACTTCCCGTGAACTCAGAATCTTGAAATTTTAGTAAGAAGCCCTCAAATTTGCTAACATAACTTCGAATTCAGATAGCGCTCAGGGTTGGGTAGGTCCGATACTAGACCGTTCCTTGAAAAAACCTGATTTTCAGGTTAATAACCGGTTGAACTAAATAGCTGATGGCTTCGATAATCTTCTGTGGATCAAATTAACCTTACAAGATTTGATTTGATTACAGACAAACATCGGGACAGGTAAACCAAAATAAAAGTTTGTAATAAAGGTACTCAATTCGATTGAAGAATTCTCTAGAACCAAATAGACTGCCTCTGTGGCGCAGTGGTAGCGAATGCGACTGCTGTGCAAGAGGTCTCGAGTTCGAATCCTGAGTCGGACCAAATGTTTGTATGATCTGCAAATATTTGTTTCGGAGTTTGGGTGTTTTCTATGTATAATATGTATGTATTTATAAAAAAATAAGTATATAAGTATTAATATCAGTTGTCCAGTACCCACAGTACAAGCTCTGCTTATAATATTTTTTTTTTTACAATAATAATTTATTTATTCTCAGAATAGTTAGTTTGGGACTAGATGGCGTTGTGTGTTAAAATGTCTGAACATATTTATTTATTTATTATTTAAATAGGGAAACGATATAAAAAGACAAAAAGTGCGTCATCATCGCATTCCATGTCGCTTTACTAATTTCGCACTGATCTTTTTATCAGATTCGATATAATTCATAGTCCATGCGTTTTAGATAAAATTGTTTTAATTGTATTGATAATGGTACAATGTTGTATTTTATGTAAAATTGATAATATTGTCTGATACCAATTAAAAATAGATAAGGCAAAAAATGTGTTATCGGGTACAGGTGTGGGATTAAACATAAACTTGACACGCATATTACTAAGGTTAATAATTATTCAATTGTTATGTCAAAGAATTTAATAGGATTATTATTGTTTAAGAATGATTTTTCTGTTTTGATAATTAAGATATTTACCGCGGGAACCTGGATAAGTAAAAACCTATATTATTGAAAATTCCTATGAGGCGGGACCTCATTTTTTATCGAAATACCAATACATCATAATACTCTATTAATGGGACTTTCAAGTTAATTAAATAAGATTTGATTTTCAAGATTTTTTCGATGTTTACTTCTCACTGGACTCTGAAGCTCAATTCCCTGTATACAATAAGTGAGATTTTATCAATTTGTGACCGGTTTATACGTTTGTTGACAACGTTACGCACGTCCTTTGTTTTTATAATAAAAAATACCTAGACTTAATTCAAAAGACTAAAAATACTCATTTTTATTACGTTACAAATGTAATGAAAACTATTGAATAGAATAAACAGGTTTCTTAGCTAACGATAAAAAGTTTAGTCTAGCGGAACGCTTTGACGTCTAACAACCGCCGATCGGAATATGTACAAAGCAATTAGGTAGCTATATGACTTCATCGAAGACATACATTATATACCTTCCTTGCATTTTCTTAATGGCGTTCAACTCTTAAATTGGTGCATAAACTAAACTATTTTAAAAGAGGTCGCCCAAACTCATTGTTGTTTCGCATTTGTCAACAAAGACAATTTACTCAATGTATAAATACGAACTATCTTTTGGCCAATTGAACCAATAGCACTTGTTACCAAGCCGTATTTATAGACAATTATTTTATAAAATACCAACTTTTGAGAGCGGCTTCGCCCTTATGTATGTCGATTATCACGATTAAAAATAGCATATGTCCTTTCTCAGGAATCGAAATAATTTCCACGCAATGAGATCGATGCAGTGGTTTAGCCGTGACAGAGAGACTTACTTTCGAATTTATAATATTAGGGCTATGCTCGGCGTTTCTCTAAGGGATCGCATCAGAAACGAGGTGATCCGACAAATAACCAGGGTCATCGACGTAGCCTACAGGATTAGCAAGCTGAAGTGGCAGTGGACTGGCCACATTTGCCGAAGAACCGATAACCATTTGAGTAAACGAGTTCTTGAGTGGAGACCGCGTCTCGGCAAACGTAGTGTAGGACGTCCACAAGCCAGGTGGAGCGATGATTTGCGCAAGACGGCTGGCAGGAGCTGGATGCGAGAAGCCATAGATCGACCTAAGTGGCGTGAAATTGGAGAGGCCTATATGTCTAGCAGTGGACTGCGATAGGCTGATGATGATGATGATGATGATTATAATATTATAGATTTTATTATGAACATAAAACCCCATTATTCAATTTCAGAATTGTGCTATATTTAGATCGTTTTTTGCTTAGAATAGCAAGTTATTGATGCTAAATATGCAATAAACAGAATAAGCATCATTTGCTTGCTTTGGAATATGCTGTTATTTTCATTTTGCTTACGAAAAAGTTTCGTTATTCCTTTTAATGCTCGATTCGAAGCAGAGCTAATAATTAATTGACTTGATTAAGTAAATGTACATTCCTCTATTCTTACTATACGAGAAATATCCATCCGGATAAATCCTTCCATTGCCTTTCCTACTTTGCAATCGTTGATCTTTTAAAAATGAAGTCTGTATTCGCTTAGATCTTTTAAATAACTCAACGGATTTTATTATAGCTTTCACCGTTAGATATAATTATTCAAGCGATTATACGTGACGTCACTCACCGCGTCAGCGACGAGGGCCGGTTTCCCTGTTCCCTAAGGAGTCGCTGGAAGAGCCTGGTGCCACAACAGCCACGTTCATTCCCTGGCGCGACCCCAATAAACTTAGCCCTGAGACGATCTACCCAAGTATTGTTGAGCTGCCGGAACACATCATTTCTTTAAAATACTGTAATGAACACATTTTTTTATTTTTACGTAATAGAGAGTAAGGTTACAGGAAAAGTTTACATTTTGCATACATGCATATTTTAGTAGTGCAAATATAAGAGTATACGATATCTAAAGTACTGCAATAAGTTGGACTTTTGTTGTGGAGAAGGGGTTGTAGTACAGTTAGCAAAAAGAAGTTTTCGATACATCTGCCTATGCCATAAATATATGCATGAGGACGTTAAAATGTTGTATTACTTTCACGCTATATCTTGTTATCAAATATGCGTAAAACCAGAATCAAATAACGAGTTTTAATGTACCAATTAACTCGCTATGTAACTAAATAAACAAATAAAAAAACATATCCTGTCGTTGATAATAATGAGTCGTAAAAATATTTTACTACTTTTTTTATGAAATACGGAACATGGAGCAAACTAGCAGACATATCGCCTAATGTTAAGCGATTACCACTGCCCATGGACACCCAGAACACCTAAGGCGTCATAAGTGCGTTGCCGGCCGTTGGAGGATGGGTGGAGGGTATCTGCCACTTGTATCCTCGCTCACTCAATGAAACAGCGCAACCGCTGTTTCACACAGGTTTTCTTTGTAGGCCGTGCTATTACTCCGGTCGAGCCGGCCCATTACTGCCGAAGCGAGCCTCTCCCATATACATACCTTTATCAAGAAATACGATCAATTTGCCAAAGTTTGTATTACTGTACATTTTAAAACAATATGAAAACTTATTGCACAGATTTATTTAATAATTTGAAGGTCGTTGATAAGAAGTATCTATAAATCTGTAGTGATTATGTTATATTATATTAATTATGTTTTTACAATACTCGCATACCTTCATTTGTGTACCACTATTTTAACATTACTTCATAGAGAGAGAGATTTGCTGTTTCAACGGATTTTATCATATAGGCGTCGGCATGTAACTTGGCCAGATTCCGGCGTAGTGGGGGTAAGTTCGCGCATAGTACACTTAGTGCAACAAATCAAAACAAACAAAATCGAAGTGTAATCAATTGACGCTCCAATCGTTTGCTCGGAACGGTGCTACTACAATCCCCGCGTCCCTCTATCACCAAATGGAACTAAAAAACGTCTTCTGCGCATCTAACGAATCTGTCCAAGTTACGTGCCGGTCTCTATACTTGACTTAAATATACCGCAAGCGCATTAGTTATATATATATGGTTATAATAGTAAAATGTGAGTGAGTTCAAATTCCGTTTTTTGGTTCTGTCATAAAATTAATTACGGTTTCAACTTCAAAAATATATTTTAACATTTGTATAAAATTCAGCTTTGTTTAAAACTAACCTCACGTGATATGATCGCTGCGGTTTGTTGTTATTAACCGCATCCGCATTTTATTTCTGTATGATGATATCACGTCACTCGACCACATGTCAAAAATAAACATGATTTTTGCACCGGTTTATGCGAAATAAAGAATTTATGACCCAGATTTACAATTAGAGAGAAAAGATTATAAAAAAACCGATAGGACTTGTTGGGTGTCCCTTGTTATTGATAACTGTATGTAAATGGTATGGTGCCGGTTTAAGAATACTGAGTTTCATCACCCCTATATTATAATCCCATAAAAGTCGTAAATGCCGAATAGGAAATCTACGTAACCAATATGCCTAACAAGTTATAGAAAATTTGAAATAAACACTGTATTAGGCTGGTCAGCGTCAAACAGTGATGAGAAACTCTTAGACTTCTCTTTAGAAATCTTACTCCAGAAATAAAAGACAAGCCGTCCGTTCAACTGAAGACATGACCGGCCCTCTTCCACCTCAGCGTAGTGATTCTCTATGCGACGATGGTTCATATAACACTTACAATTTCCAATTAAACGCACACGTATTTGATTTTTTATCCATATTAATTTTAATGCAACTGTATCCGCACCTCACACCTTTAATTATTACTTCAAATGCCTCTCATATTAAGCTACATAACATTCACATATTACCTACACTAACACTGCGTTTGGTTAATTATCTATTATCAGGATTTTTATTTTATCTAAATCCCTAATATACGTATTATTATGTTACCTAAGGCTTCCGATTGTTACCACGCGGGCAATAAACTTGCTATCAATTGTCCACTGAACCTCATAATTAGTGTAATTATCAAATAGTGTGGTCGTGTTCGGCAATGTTAAATTTGACTGCTACGTGGCTACAGGTATTGTCTATATTTAATTTACACTTCACTGTTAATATTATAAATAGAGGATAAATAGTTTTACTGGCACCAAAGGCCGTTTTGGTTAAAACAATTGTTTACTTCTCAGCTAATCGGATGTCAACAATATATTTGTGTGTAAAACTTTGGAATCTTTTATATGAGAAAGTCTTTATAAGTACCTCGTAAGTTTTTATAATTCACTCTGCCTTTACCCAAAAAGTGTGTCCGCGTCCTTCGTATGTATTCGTTCATAGAATCTCAAATTTTATTAGTTTAGTTAAGATACTGGTTGGTTTTCGTTTGGTGAATTATTGTATCAACCTATATTTGTTTTGAAAGCAGTTTTGTGTTTGAACCGATATATTTTAACTTTAACATTAATATGTTAAAGTTAAAAAGTGACAGAAAATTCTGTGTGAGAGGTAATCCTCTCACACTGAATTTTCTGTCATTTATACGGCATGGAAACAAAAATTACTCCACAGAAAAAGATTGCAGTGTAGAGATTACTTGAAAATGGTGAACGCGACTAATGTACATAGGCGAATAGTAATTATAATAAGAATTTTAGTGTCCAGAAACTGTTATTCTATTCTATTTATTATCTAAATCATACAAAAATGTTTTTTCTTCTAAAAACTATTGGGACCAGATCTATTTTTAATCGATATCTTGTCAAATTGAGTCCTGTGTTTAATTTCTACGTGTATTTCTCTGCCGATTTTCATACTCGGTTATAGTATTCGCTATTTCCTTAAATCTATTTACATTTCTATCTACTAAAATTTATATGTAATTTAATATGATTTTTACGTTTAAATTTTTCTTTTCAATATACACTTTAATTATATCCTTTTCTTCTCAATGATTTTAATTTCATCATGTCATGGTATATGTGTATGTGTAATTTAGTGAAGTGTTTATTGTTAAATATAGGAAATAATGATGTTTGTGACAGTAAATATGATGTAATATTATATTTTGTACCGTTTTGTGACGGCGGCGTCCGGGACTTAGTAGGTCTTAAAACCGAAGTCCGTCACGATGGTATCTTTATGACACTATGTTGATAAATTACTTTAAAATATAGAACATATTTTAAAGCTAATTGAGTGAGTTAATATTTATTTGGAAGTAAACATATTTTGAAAGTTTTCAACAGAATTTCGCATCGAAATGGAACTTTGTGATTATTTAATGCTTATTTAATGAGAGAGGAGCTGAAACGAGAAAATATTCATCGACTGTTAGTACTAAACCTCTGAAGTTTGAACTATATGATTCGTTTTGATAAGTCTCATTTTAATTTGATGTTTTTTTTTAAGGCGCTCATAGCCCAGTTGCACTCGGTGATTAGAAACAATCATCGAGGGTAAGCAACGATGGCGCGGTCAGTACCTGGATGGGTGACCGCTGGTGGCATGTTACCATGAGCGTCTCCGTGATTCGGAGGTCACGTTAAGCAGTCGGTCCCGGTTGTTATCATACGATAACAGTCGTGAAGCTTAGTTGGAGGCCTTCGGGCGGCTTAAAAACATCCAACGGCAAGATTTACGTAGCCACAACGTATTCTTGCCAGTCCCCAACCCGCACTTGGCCAGCGTGGGGACGTATGGCCTTAACCCTCTCCTGAGAGGAGACCCGAGCCCAGCAGTGGGACATTATGGGTTGTTGTTTGTTTTTTTTTTTTTTTTTTACGCAGCTATACTTTTATTGTATACTGCTACGACATTGTAGGTTTTTCAACTATTTAAGATTTAGCTCAAAAGTTACAAATAATCATTTTTTATAATTATATCAAATTTCCTAGTTATCTGAGTGTTTGTATGGTTGTATTATGTATGTACATGTGTGTATGTAAAGATAACAATAGTTTTAATCAATCAATTAGCTTCTTATAATTCAAGCTCACTGGTCGACATAAGCCTTCCCCAATGACATATATAGATTAAAGTTTGTCTTAATCCTTTGATATTTTATAAAACAGTTTTACGTTTGGTAATATATAAGCTCATTGAACTTAAAAGGACACGGAAAACAGTGTAAATATCCATTGCACTCCTCAGTTTGTAGACAGATGTTTACGAAACTTATAAAGTAATTTTGATCAAGCCTCATGTAATATTTATCATCTACATTTTTATTCTTTACCATCCAGTTTTATTACAAACAATACCAACGATAAGCAACGTCGTGGGTTGAAGCTTGTCTAAAAAAGTAGCTTAAGTTATTCCTTATATCATTAGCTATCTGGCAGTGAAAGTCCCGTGAAACAAACAGACAGACAAACATTTTAAAAATATTATTTTGTTATATGTACAATGTATACATACATTTAGTAAAAAGCGGTTATTTTAATGTTACAAACAGACATACCAATTTCATTTATTAGTATCTATACATAAAGTTCAACACTATAAATTCAAGAAGAAACACTTTAAATTGACCTCGTAAGAGCTAAAATGACGCTAGTGACAGTCACAGAGATCTAGCTATATTTTGAAGACTACTACTATTTTCGAGGATATTTATCACATATAAACGTCAATGTTTTGACAGTAACTAGGTATGACGTTATCACTCGT
This sequence comes from Hyphantria cunea, assembly GCA_003709505.1. Taxonomy (NCBI): domain Eukaryota; kingdom Metazoa; phylum Arthropoda; class Insecta; order Lepidoptera; family Erebidae; genus Hyphantria; species Hyphantria cunea. Next base: position 1,013,756 of record PKRV01002000.1, read on the forward strand.
TAATTCAAATTTATACACGAATAAATATTATTATAATTGCGTTTTTTGTTTGTATCTTTTGATGGACGTAGAATGGACTTTAGCGTGTAACAATATCATTGGGAATTACATATTTTTATCTTTGACAATAATTAAATAATGTTCGGCCGTAATCGGCTAGGAGACCAGCCAACTACGCATGCGATATTATAGTACACAAGTGTGTGCGCGCAAACACAGTTGCACTCTCTGTTCCCTCTCTCTCATAATCATCATAACGTTCAACAGAATAAACACCATTGTGAATGAATAAACATTGTTGAACGTAATCACGCTAAACTAAAATTCAGTAAAAATGAGTTTTGAATGATGATTGATTCAAAAGTACACACAAAAATAAGAAAATATCACTGAAAATAAGTTACTTTCGAGTTACAACAGTTAAGTAATTCTTAAGAAAGTTGCTTTATAGGGATTAATTTTTTAATACTTTTATTCAACGAATGAGATGAGATACATTTTAGCATATTTAACAGCCCGTCTTGCAAACTCTGATAATTAAAATTAATACACGAACGTAATTTAATAATTATATATAAATTCTTGTCAGCTACGTGAGATTTAGTTACTTACGCTTAGATCGATTTCTAAATTTGTTAATGAAGTCTAAAGTTCAATGCCCTGTGTCAGTGTTAGACGTTTATTTTAAGCGATTGCACGCTTAACTCTTAATTAATTTCGTTTTCTGTAAATTATTTAAGTCTCCATTGACAGGGATTTAGACTGATTTTTAGGGTTAAGTCTCAATAGAACAGTTATTAAAGTGAAACTTTTCTTACATCGTCTCAAATTTTTTGGTCTGTGTAACGCATGTCGCGTGGAGGTCGTCCGCGTGTCGCGTGACGGTCGGCCGCGGAGTAGGAGATAAAGTGAAAGGTAGCCGAAGCCAATATGGCGGCGTCTATAGTTCCATCAGCTGACCGTGTAGTGTATAGACTATTGCTCATTTGTGCCAGTGCTCCACGCTAATTTGTTAAGCGATTATTTTCCCTTAATGGAATATTATTCCGAAAATTTTTAGTTAAATATCTATAATGTGAAAAAAAAATTCACTTTTACCGTGGTTTCATAAAACCACACAATCCTTTTTTTATATACAATTTCAATTACTTTTATGGTTATTGCAACGCTTTCAAGGATCATAATGTGTTTTTACAATTCCGATAATCTTTCTTACTGAGTTTTTTTATAACACATACAGAAATAATTGTTGATCGTTAAGTCCGGTAAAATATTACATTAATATAATATTTTTATTTTAAAATATAACAGTAAAAAATATTAAATCCAAAATAATAATGAAAACGAAACTTTCAGGAAGTAAGTTGCGAGAAAAGGGTCCGTCTCTAAAACAAATCAGAGCACGATGTAATCGAAAGATAGAAAATCAGTGTAGTATAGAACCGAGAACGAGAATACATTACTAAGATTTTTGGAAGTAAAATCCTGATGAAAAAGAAATGAAACTTTCTATGAATCTCGGTAAATCCTTGAACGCCAAGCAATCTTGACACATTTTAGCCAAGAAGCAAGTATTCCACGTCAAGTCTCTTTGTACGATGACTGTTGCCTCAATTCTTTGTATAATTGGCTAATATTTTGCTTTTACTACATGACTTAGCATTGAAAGACGGCAGTGCCAAACATTTGTTAGTTTTCTATTAGCGTTTATGTTTGTTGAATGTAATCGTAGAAAAAATAATTGATCTTTAATAATGGGAACTTTGCCGATAAAACACACCACGCTTGATATGAACCGAAAGCAGTGAATGATGTCACGCTTATATTATATAATTATATAAGAAGTTCTAAGATTACTCTGATTGTACTTGTATTCTACATTTACGAAAATAAAATATTTAGATTCTGAAAGAAATGGGAATGACAACAGTATGTGTCACTCCAACAATGTTTATAACGCCTGCTCCGTCATAATCTGCTCTTGATAACTTCTTAGAATTTGCACGCAGATTTTTCTGGCAATCTAGAGAATTTTAGTGTTTGGCAATCTGATCAGAATTTTTTCGCTGAAGTATAACTAGCTAATCTGTTTTTTACAAGTTTCTCTAACAGATAATATAATACAGTTTCTCAGACCAGGTGACGTCACAGTTCATGATCCATAATGTATTCTGGCTATCGGTAGGATTATTTTGAGACATTAAGGTCGATGTCCCTAATTATGTCTTCTTAATATAGCTAAAACATCTTGTAAAGATATAAGAGACGGAGCTTTAGGAGTGTTGTAATGCTGTTTGTACCGACGGATTGTGTAGTCTCCTAAAATTGGGCCAATGTATACTGCTTTTAAATATGTAAATGCTGGTAAAGTTAAGAAATTTATTATTTTAATATTATGACAGTAATTATTTTAAATTTACAAATCATTATCAATAAATTAATACAACTATTTAAAATCAATCAAACATAATCAAATAATTCACATCATTATAATAAATAAATATTTGCGCCGGGAACTATCGGTGGTGGGAGGATAGTTCGCCACCGTTGCTCCGCTGGATAGCAATGGACGTCATCTGCACTAGGAACGAGCCAGAGCGGGCGTCACCACATTTAAGAGTACGGGGACCAGTTTTCGCAATTAGACTATTGGCCTCCGATCCCCAACTGCTCAGAGTCTCCACCGCCATGGGCGCATAACAATAATCCGTCTCCGTTGCGGCGTACTTCAATTAAGAAATAATAATAAGTAGAGGTCGAACAGAATGAAGATAGAGAAAACAAAACTCAGAAGATATAGCTCATTAGCGTTAGAGCTGCCCTTTGTACATAATTTAAGTATCGTAATTTCTATAGAAAGCCCCGTGAACAATTGTTTTATTATCTATCTTAAATATCCTTTCTATCTATCCATTTACTGTAGTGTACATAATTTATAACCAAATATTCTCATACTAGTTGTGGAATACATGAGCATGCCTTTCGGTTTCCGATAATTTCTTTTTCCAAATATACATAAGAATAGACAAAAATTATACAGAGGGAAAGAACTATAATAATAGTTATGTAACTGTTTGTGGGCGTTGGCTTTCATCCAATTAATTTTGTTACACGTGCCTTGTTAAAAATTGGTCCACTTTTACAGTACCCAGGAGGCAAAGGATAACACGTGACTATGACGCTGTTCTGAAAGTACTAACAGCTATATACAATGTATAACAACAAGGTAACAAACAAGGTAACAAGGTGCTAAAGTAACTTTTTAAACTTTTGTCCATGATACCCACTCGACTGGAGTAGTGTTACCACAACCTCACTTAAAATAAGAGTTAAAAAAAAACTAAAACCCGACTACGTAGAATCTTTTGTTAAAAATTACACCTCATTGATTAAAATCAGTTCAGTAGCTTAGACGTTTCGGTAGAACATACAAATATACGGAGGCTACAAATAATATTACCCTTTCTTTAGGCTTCGCAAAAGCTAGGTGAAAATAAGCAAGTGTCTGGCTGTTTTCATTGAGTGAGTGAGAAGGACCTACCACCATTTCAGGGGGGAACTGGTTGTCTCTTGAGGTGCAGATATCTGTTGTAGTAATCCTTTTCCATCAAGTGTATGTAGGCTTGCTTGCTCTCTACGCAATAAAAAACAAAGTTACTTTTTGCCTCACATTTCTTGACTCCGTGCCAAAAGTATTCCTCCGATCGACGCGTACTTACTAATGAAATTATACTTTCTCGTCAAAAACAAATATTTCATTCATTTCCTATTTCTTTGTTGCTTGTTCCGAGACTTAAAAAGAAAGTAATAACTTGTTAATTTAAGGTCAACATTCTTTTGCAGAAAGTATTTTTTCTATATCGTTTTTGCCTTTTAAGTTCATTGATCGTTAATAATCTTAACATCCCACTGCGAGGCATAGACAATACGTATTATGGTAATTATATTTTTAACATGTAGTCACTAAAGGGGAAAAATATATAAAAATAATAATCAGAGGTTTATAAACCACGCTACGTAATGGGTAATCTAATTATAATCTATTTAATCCATGGCCTTTAGATTGAAACAATATATATCGTCACACTTTTGTTGTTTACAATAAATTCATTAATTAATTCAAGGTTGTTCTACTGGTTGCTTAATCTTGTGGGTCATTTGGTATTTATCTACCTATCAATTCTTCTTCATCTTCCTATCCCTTATTATTCCCAAGACTATTTGGGTTCCCAAAAACAAGTGTTCATGAAAATCGGGACCGACGGCTTAACGTGCTCTCCGAGGCACGGGCCTGAAATATATACGAATTTTGTCAGCGCACTTGATGAAAAAGAAACAATTGGAAGAAAGCTTGTCGTTTTTTTCAAAAAGAGGTTCTCAATTTTTTTATTTTGTTAAACCGTGTTTCGTGAATCGATTTTGATGATTCTTTATTTATTTGAAAGCGGATGCGTCCCGGGGGTATTCCATTTGAATTTGGTCCAGTCTTCAAGTTGGTTTCTTATTGTTAAAATTTTTGTTTATTTTAAAAAGTTGTTTGTTGAAAAAGGTTCTATTATAATTTGATTAATTCAATTTATGACGATTTATTTAATTTGCTTTCTCTTGCGGTTTCGCCTGCATGTTTTCGATTATCGCAGTAATAACTACCGTATTCTGATTTATGAGGTATAACTGTAAAGTTTCATCTAAACCTGTTCAGTAGTTTTGCGCGAAAGGGTTACAAACTTTCGCGTTTATAATAATAGTAAGGGAAGGAGTAGGGTCTTCGGTGTTATGCTAAGGCAGTATTTTCATCATCATCATCAGTTAATCGCAGTCTACTGCTGAACATAGTCCACACCACTTGATTCGACCCTCAGCTACTCACATCCACCTCGGTAGCGTTTTAAGTATTGATAAAATCGGAAACACGGATACTTCACAACAGGTTCCTGCCTGAATATGTTGTTACGAGTTTATAAATACATATATGTATTTGCAACAGTATATTATCAGACGGATAAGGCGCTTGTTTCTGCACTTCTACGGTTGCTAGAAATACACTTGTATTTGCAACTATTGTATGTAATAAATATTATTGAGACAAGGATTATTTTGTGTTTTAAAAGTACAGGTTTAGTGTATAGGAACTTATGTTCCTATTTACTAAACCTGTACTTTAAGGTCCCAATAAACACAGGTCAATAGAATTCTAAGTATATGCTTCTTCATAAAATAGAATAACTTTCTTGTGTTATTGATGAGAAGCAACGTTTGTTATTATTTTTAATTTACTGCCAATTTTATGATCTTCTCATGAAACTTTGCAATTATCGGGTATAAAACATTGATAATAGAGAAGGTCATAATACGCAGTACCTGGATAACCTAGCTAAGTTTTAGCTAGATCGGTTTATCGCTCGAAAAATGCACTGCATCCTAAATTTAAAGATAATCGTTGAAGCCGTTTTCGAAATTTAGATTATATATAGTTAGTTCATTTTGGCGTGTAGTTTCGTGGGCATTCCCATGTCAGCTCAAAAGGTAATTTTGCTACCCAGAAAACATTTCCTAATATTAGTTTTACGTATGTGATACACCGCGTAACGAAATTTTAAAGTACAAAAAATAAATTTGTAACAGTATGTTGGTCATATTTTATGTCAAACGAAAGAATCTGAGATGAAATAAATATATATAAAAATAAATATATTTCGTCTGAAAGTGCTCTTAAAATAAATTATCTTCAGAGGTATTAGTATTTCTGTGAAATCAGTTTCAGTTCGGTCTGTTGAATCTAGATAATTTAAATAGTGCTGTCATAGTTGAAAAGGAATTTTTGAAAGTCTTATGAATGTCATAGTGTCTCACTCAGTTGGCATGCCAGGATTCATTTTGTTTATTATTTAATATTGTTCTAGGGCTACTTTTTCAAGGAGTTTTTGTTTCATCTTTTTAAGTATCAATTATTATTGATTTTTAAATCAATGAGAATTAAAAGAGAAGAAGTAGAGTAATATTAATTATTACGTTAAATTATGTAAAGTTTGTAAGTCGTTACCGCTAGAGACAGAGAGAGAGAGAGAGAAAGAGTCAATATTTACAGCACAGTTCAAATAAATGATCCTAATTCACATTATTTATTATACTAATATGTTATTCGAACAAACAAATTCATTGTAAACGATTGCAATGTAATTATATATTATTTATATATTATACCTACTCAAGTCTGGTCTGTTATCATTATTTCTACTGACATAGTTGATAGTCTGTCTCTTATCACTATAACCAGATTTTTTTATCTGTATGCCTTCATGAACGTCATTTATTTGTTTGAATCTCTGATTTTCTTTGAACGGTTAGATGGAGCAGACAGGTCACTGTCCATAGACAACTACAGATTTTAAAATATAGTGGGCTTGAGTTTCTTTGCCAGTATTTTTCTCATAAGGCTGTACGCACTTTGGAAACTGGAAGTTGTAGATCGACACGAGCGGGCAGTAGATTTTGGTATGCTATGGCGTTTGTTTGGGTCGATCTATGATTTTAGACTGTAGCTTTAGTTAATGTCCTAATTGAATAAATGATTTTGGATTTGAATTTTATTTTATTACTTGACTGCGAAGCCCTCCTTGAGTTATATTTTTCGAGTGTGTTTGTATATAAAATATATTTCTTTGGCACGCCCTAGAGCCTAAACGGCTTGTCGTCTTTTTACGCGAATGGTATCGTAATAGATTCGTCTTAGTCGTAAGAGTGACACTGGGTATATCAAAATTAATAAAAAGCAAATAAAAAATATATATATACAGTCGGGTTTTTTGAAATAATTCATTACTTGTTGTCATATTATTGTTAAACAAGTTTATCGGTTACCAAAGTTCTAAAAGTTTATGATTCTTATCGACGTATCAGCTTTGATAACTGATTGAGGCTACTGTTTTATGAGTTGAACAAGACTATGCATATTATTTATTGTAAGTGTAAACATAATGTAGGTATTTAGTAAAGGAATGAGATGTTTTAAGAAACAACGAAACTCAAAGTCGAAAATTCTTGAATTTTCACAAAAATATAAGCCGCTTAGTCAATAATAATCTACCCTAGATAACTGTATCGTAAATAAATAACGATGTCTATTAGAACGAATATTACAATAGCTTTTCATTTCTATTATGTCTATTATCCATTAATCAAATAAACATTTAAATATATTGCTCAATTGAGTAGTCTAAAACAGTGACGTCACAGGTTTGTATTTAGTACATTTTTCGTACAAAGTTATCGTTTTGACAGATGATAAAAATTATCTCCTTTGACTAAGGTGCCGTCTACTCTATTATTACTCTTGTCCTTACCTAACTATGAAATATATTGACCCGTAACATAGGTATTCCAATACCTATCTCGGGCACTAGTCTCTCACAAATGCTTGTTCAAATGTATTTAAGATAAGAATCTGCACTGTACTGTATACATCTGTGATGAGAAAACAAATAAAAGCTATTATTATTATTATATTTATATTATTATTCTTAGAATGTATAATTTACTGATGAAGAAACTATCATCAACTACCCTTAAGGTTGATATTTTTGTATTTTGTATAGGAAGTAAGTAAGTATACTCTACACTCTCTACATTTTTTTTAAACTCACGTACTTCAAAGTTAGGCAAAAAAATATTTTATCTATTTTATTGAAGTCGTTTAGAATTATTACCGGTATCCGTGAATGTACCTATAGCTAAGATCAAATACTTATTTCGAAGAGAAATAAGACTCGTGATTCAGCTTAAAGCAAGGCGTATGCTACATAGCTGCTCTCATCTCGGATATCTTCGCCCTCATGCAGCGCCGCTAAAATAGAACACATAGAAATAGTTGCATTGTTTCCAGTAGAATGATTTTCATGTTTTTTTTTATTTCATGACTTAATGCAGAAAATTTCGATCAAGTTTTATTTCGAATCATTTTTATAATCAACTATAGCTAAATGAAATACTCTATTTTACAATACACATTTATTTATAAAAAAAATGGATCTGTGATGAAAAGCAAAGACAGTGTAAAGTTCGTGGTCTTTCTCTTATTTGGTTTATCAAGTTTGTTGGAGAGATTTCAGTCTTATACTTGACCCTTTTTTTTTCTTCGTGCGGAAATCCCCTCGGATACCAGCGGTGGCATGTCGGACTCGAACCGACTAAAACCACACGCCGTCTCGGTTACTAGAAGCCGAGAATACTTGACCCTAACGATCAATGAAATAAAAGTACAGGGTATTATTTTTACAGATTTTAGTCGGTTCTATTCCCAATCTTTCTTTTCAAAAATAAAGGAATGATTTCTATGGGTTAAATTTCTATCTACAATATTAAAAGTACTTTCCATTCACGTGGCATCACAAAGTTCTACCCTGTATATACGAGTACATATAATTTGCATTGCATATTAACTAAAAAGCGTACGGATTGGATACGTAAAGTCAACATCTCACCGTCATTGCTTAAGAAAACCCCGATATTTTATGTAGTAACTATTACGGGACATTGTTATTCGTATGCACGTAAGAAAATGTGTCAAAATGACAGTAACTTTAATCGAACTGGGTTTTAAAATAGTCGCACCAATTTGTACTATACTAATATATGTATACATTTAGTGTTTGTTGTATAAACCTCTATATAAAACATGCTCAGGCGACTTTACGCTCGAATTGTCATACAACTTGTATGAAAATTCACGGAAAAAAATTTTTTCGAGAGAGGTTTCATCTTTTTATGTGAGAAAAGCGTTCACGTAAACGAAGATAGACTGACAAAAAAAAATAAAAAATAAAAAGCCTTTGATTGTTGGTCTTGTTTTTAAATAACCAAAGTTTTGTGATTATGCCTAAAAACTTATTACTACTATGAAAATTTACTAACTAATGTACTATATAAACTGTTGTATTATTTAATGCAAATTTTTCATTATACTTTTAAATTCACTAATCAAATCAATTTGGTAAGCGATGTAGCATTTGTGTAACTATGTTGAATTATGTATTTTGTCTATATCTAATAGCTTTAACCGAGATTTTTTGTACATGGTACATTTATAATCTGTATCTCGAAAACGGCTCCAACGATTTTAATGAAATTTAGGATGCTAGTATTTTGTTTCGGGGTGGAGTAAATCGATAAAATAAGAATACCGAGTAAAGCTGGGTCATCTAGGTACTATTTTTCTATGTATAAATAAAATTAAAAAATGCATGTGAATGTAAATGCGGTAGTTACATCAAAACAGCAAATTATTATTTTATATTGTAACGTTTTATTCTAACTATATATTATACTCTGTTTTAACATATATGTACCTATTTATCTACTGGCTACTGACTAAGTCCATAAAAAAGCTTGAAGAAATCACCGATTCAACAAATTGGTGATTTCCTGAAAGTTAATTTTATAAAATATTAAATGTACTTGGCCAGCGTGGGGACGTATGGCCTTAACCCTCTCCTGAGAGGAGACCCGAGCCCAACAGTGGGACATTATGGGTTGTTGATGATTGATGATAAAATGCACTCTGCCACGCTTCGTTATAAAATATTGTGGTTGCAGAAAAATCATTTTTTTTTAAATCGCTTTGTACGTCGTTTCCAAACAGGAGTTCAACCGGTGCACGACCGCAGATCAACTGAACTGTTTAAATATAAATATTGTAACGAAATCTGTAGACGTCCTTGACCAACCACTCCTTAGTGCCGGTTTGATGTAAACAAAACAGGTTTACTACGTCACGAACGCATAATTTAAAATGTTGACAACGATAACGCCCGTGAAATTTCTTCAAGGCTGCAATTTTATTACTAACAAAGATAGTACTACATTCGTTTATTAATGTGTTTGACGTTGGTTAAAGACCTAAGACAATACTACATTATACCGGACATAATATACACATATATGCTTCCTACTCCTTATTATTCCCAAGATTTTTTTTTTTTTTTTTATATTTTAGCTGCCAAAATGACTCTGCCCTGCCTGATGGAAAGCATGAGCAGAATCCAAGAGTGGTGGTCACCATCCTCAATGCGAAAAAGAACAATGCAGCATGGTGACCCACACTATGGCGGCCTGGGGGGGAAGGGGGATGGTGAGGGTGGGCCTCCGGTATCCTCACTCACTCGATGAAACACAGCGTAAGCGCTGTTTCACACCGGTTTTCTGTGAGGCCGTGGTATCACTCCGGTCGAGCCGGCCCATTCATGCCGAAGCGAGGCTCTCCCACGGTAGATTAATTGGAGTCGGCTGCTAGATCACCCGGTTTTACCTGAATATCAGTTTTTACACGGAGCGACTGGCATCTCACTTCCACAACCCTGAGGACGGACTAAATTCGAAGGTTCAAATAGTTGTCAGTATATTTGAGAGCACTGACTTCTTAATAACGATTGCCATAGATGTTCATGACAACCTGGACCTTCGGCTTGACGTGCTCTCCGAGGCACGGGCGGGTAACACCGCCATCTTCCATACTCCGGACTGCTATTCAGAATTATTTGTAAGAAAAACCCAACGGCAGACCGACCCGGTAATCGAACCCGATACCTCTTGATCTGCAGTCGCTTACGCTAACCAAAGAAGTTCAAAGTACCTTGTTCACTAATTGGTGTCATCTAATAATAAATGATTATACGTAACCTTGAGTCATGATTTGAATAATTATATCTTACGTATCGCGTATAGAGTATAATTTATACTGTGACGTGTTTGAAGGGGCAACCAAAGTCATTGTTTTTTTCCTCTAACCGGTTCGAGGTCTGCTCAGTTGTCTAAATCTAGCAAGTTCCAATGACCGTCACGTACTAACTCTAATAGTATTATTCTTCATAAAAATAGGCAAAAGATAAAATTGGTAAGTTATGTAGCTACTTGCCAGATTTCTGGAACATTCGGTTAAAATATTAGAATCTTAAGAACGTTTAAATTAATAAGACTAACTATTAAAAAGTCCAAATGTGATTCATTCAATACATTCATTACTGAAAGATTATTATTTAAAGGGACACGACAGATAGCTAAGAATTATGTAATAAATTATATTGTAATCGTTAATAAATTTCTGTGATGCTTAAAGTTTGTAAGATAAAGGGAATTAGAACTAACGCTGATTATGCTGACGTTTACAGTATAAGTGTTTTGGGATTTAGCTAATATTTTTTTATCATAAATATAAAACCTGTTACAGATACATTTCTGCAAAATCAATGATATTTTCTAACAGTTTGTGACCGAAACGTAATGGATCTAAATTTTTGAAGTGATAACTTCTATAGCCGCGTTCAACACTTTTAGGGTGAAAAAAATCTTGAAATTCGTATAATTATCACCGAACGTTTTCCATGAGCTATATTTTTTATAGCACATTTTACTTAACGAGCAAAGAGAGAGTGCGGCCTTATAGATTCGACACGAATGGGCCGGCTCAACCGGAGCGATACCACGGCCTCACAGAAAACTGGCGTGAAACAGCGCTTTCACTGTCTTTCACCGATTGAATGAGGATACCAGAGCGGGAGGGCTCCCCCTTCCCCTAAAGGCCGACCACGCACTTGTGTCACCTCTGGTGTTGCGGGTGTCCATGGGCGGCGGTAATCGCTTACCATGAGGCGATACATCTACTCGTTCCATAAAAAAAGGTCTGGCTAAAACAATAGTTTGTTGATAGGTTTGAATTTTCACATTTGTTGACAGTCCGCGTGCCTGCTTAGTGATTATTTTTGTTGAGTATGTCGTGCTATATTGCATTTCTAAACGTCCAAAAGGACAAAAAATACACCAGAAGAACAGAGATAAGTTGATTTTGATAATTTAGGTGAAAGATTATTAGTCATATCAAACCATTCTTCCGTCACTAACAGACGACAGTGAATGACTGTAGTAAAGAATAAACCTAATCTAAACAAGCGCAGTTGCATATAACACTGTGCTGGTGCAGATAGCCATTGGCCTTAGAAAGGTTTTGGTAATACCATGCCGGCCGGGTTTGTTATAGCGGTTGTTATATATAGTTTAACTTCTCTTCGCAGTGTCCTAGTTTCATCTCTTATTCAGCCCTCACTAAATATATAATATTCACAGGGTTCAACCAATCTCTATTTAAGTTCAAGTGTTGAATAAGACCGAATCAATTAAAATACAATTATTAAAATGAGCTCACAATTATGTAGCACATATGTAAATGTCATGTTGTAGACATATAAGAACAATTGCTATGACTGAGGGATGGCGCCGTGTTCTCATATGCACGCACAATAACAGAAACAGCAAGTCGTGAGTGTTATATTACAAAATCACTATACCGCTCCATACTGGAAAAACTCAGCGACGAAAATAGTTGCGAAGGTTAAGAAGACTGAAGTTTTATGATTCTGTTCAAACCGTGTATATACTATGTAGGAATATCTACTATTGAAGATATAAGTTACTAAGAGTATACCTACGTTTGGCGCGAGTACCTAAATACCTTAGTAAGTATCACTGGCCGCTATAATGCACAAAACGTGGCACGGAAAATGATTGTACTACCTTCATCACCATCAAATTTTCTTACGCATTTGATACACTTGAACATAAACAACTCATAAATATCATATCTTTTTGCAATGGCACAGCCCAAGGCTGTAGCGAGTACTAGGTCGGCTATACTTTTTGTCCTACGTGAACGACATTGTTATTGTAAATTGCAGCTGTTATCAATCCACAGACAACACCTGAGTCTTTATATCGGACATGGACCTTAACAAAGTCCAAGAACGATTACAGACGGATTTTGATAATCTTATTCAACGGTGTCACTAGTCAGGATTGCCGGCAAAACTAAACTTCTTTTCATAACATTCTCCGTATCTTCAAACGTATAACACAGTAGAACCACACTGTGATCATGTCATGATATGGTTGATAACCAATACTGAGGCGTACATATGGATAGCAAACTCATTTGATACATTCATGTAGAACACGTATATGTAATAAATTGAAATAAATCAAGGTGAGGAGAAAAATTCAATTAATGTTATACAATGCCGTAGCACAAGCTTATTATAAGGGTTAGTTACTATGAATTTAAAATATGACTTTCAATAAAATATACAGTTGCTAAATAAGAGTCTTAAAAAATTTAGTTAACATTCATCTTTGCGACTAGTACCTCGAAGCATGGTATCATGGAACTCAGAAAGTATAATGTAGGCAGCGAATACCGAGTAAAGAAGCGAAACCCACGCTATGAAGTGAGTCCCGACTCTTGTAACGAACTACTACGTAGCTTATCGAGTGTCGCCATGTACAGTAGTGACAATCACGTAGCAAAGCAAGCACCGTGTAATGTAGCAAGTATCACGTAGGCACCGAGTATACTTTTTTTTTTTATATTAAGCAGCCAAAATGAGTCTGCCCTGCCTGATGGAAAGCATGAGCAGAATCCAAGAGTGGTGGTCACCATCCTCAATGCGATAAAGAACAATGCAGCATGGTGACCCACACTATGGCGGCCTGGGGAGAAGGGGGATGGTGAGGGGGATAGGGGGCGTTGGATTGGGGTATGGGCCTCCGGTATCCTCACTCACTCGATGAAACAAAGCGTAAGCGCTGTTTAACACCGGTTTTCTGTGAGGCCGTGGTATTACTCCGGTTGAGACGACCCAATCATGCCGAAGCGTGGCTCTACCTTACCTTACTGTAGTGAGTATAATGCAGCTTGAGTACATGCAGCTTGAGTACAATGCAGCTTATAAAAGTACGACGTAGCGACGACACCATACTGCTATAGGGTATAATGTTAAGACTAACTAGTCAGGTGTACTTTTATACACCATAGACTAAGCACTTACTGACTTTAAATTTATTCGTCTAGTCTGAGATTATTAGAAGTTATCGTAATATTTAATTGAAGAAAAATATCGTATGGTATCAAAAATACTTAAAGACTTCTATTTATAAATACAAAGCCAGCGATGCCACAAATATTTCATTCGCGTAGCAGTCTATGTCGTACTCGGTATGACGTCATGAGAAAGCCAATATGTCCTCAATGACAAACCTGACGATCAATGCATTACTTACTATAGATTTACGTCTTATTTTGATTTCGTGCTGAAATACTCTTTGATTAAGGTTAAAATCTTCTCTCAAATAGAGAAGCATATTTGGGAAAAAAGAGCTGCATTACTCCTGCATTATCTTTTTAATTATTTTTCATTCATCATAAAAAGGGTAGTTATAACTAACTAGCTTTTGCCCGCGGCTTTGCCGGTGCAGTAGTTGATATTTTAATTCCCCTATCTTACCCCCTTAGAGATGGGATTTCCAAAATTATTTTCTTAGTGCTCAGTTACGTTATATAAAGAACTACATGCAAAAGAAACAGGTTTTTAGGTTCACCGGTTTGGGCTGTGCTTGATCTCTGGGTGTCTTAGTCAGTACCTCTTATATATATATATATATATATATATATATATATATATATATATATATATATATATATATATATATATATATATAGATTATATAGATTCGGCACTCACTGTCACCCATAAGGTCTTTTCTCCAGCATACCTTGTGCATTGTCCGTGTTAAGTCTTTAATGGCTACTCATTAGATTTTTTGCAATTGAAAGCTTATTTTCTTTCGCAAGCAATAAACTGTTTTAAGAAAACCTAAACGAAATAAACCTCAGCACTCCATCTTAATTTTAAAAGCAAGTTCTAAAAAAGTTTTTATTCGTTCGTGCAGAATCGTGGCTCTCCCACTGGAACTTATTACTGTATACACAAGTATCACTCTGTGTAATGACGTCACAGAGTCACACATAAAAAGTATACCTATTCAAAGTCGTAGTTTGCCACCTCTTATAATCAATCTTCGTCACTTGAACCATTTCGCCACCAACTACGCGACATAAGAGTTTTGAAGTTCCCCCTTCGTCTATTCGTGAAATCTCTTTAGCTGTTCAATTTCATAAAACTTTGACCTTACTGTATCGTTTTTATTGCCGTTGATTTATGAATGTAAATATTCTATCAGGTAGCAACTACTTTTCTAAATACAATTGAGATAAATTTAAAGGATGTTTATTGAAATATACCTGTCTAGCATCTCATTACAAATAATACAAATTATTATTATTTATTCTAAGACCGTGGATCCCCGATCGATGGACAAAAAAAAAAAGAGATACTCCATTCATCGCCTATTTTAGTACGTATCGTTGAATTAACGCCACGATTTTGTATTGTTCCAGGGCCCCTTAACACACGATATCAATGCAGCGATGACGTCGGGCCTAAAGATGGAGTCGAAAGGCACCCAAATCCACCTCTCGCTGACGGGGCGCGGAAGCCGCGGTGAACTGAACGATAAGGTCATGTTCGCACAAGTTAAGTCTCCGCCATTCGCTGAACAGCTCAACAATGGACAAGTTTTGGGGTAAGTTTTATTGATATCATTTGATTTATGCAGGGAACAATTGCTAGCATAGGTGCAGTTAATTGAATTAGTTGTTGGGCAGATAAACATCACAAATGTCGGTTGAGAAGAACAAGAATGTCCATCAGAATTTTATAGTTTTCCGACAGGACTAAGGGAACGTAAGTAAATTAGGGTAAAGAAATGATTAAGCAATGTTTATAGATAAACCTAAGTCTTTGAAAAATCATGGAGGCTGCAAAATACGCGCAAAAGTCGAGAAGAATATTAGAGCAGTTAAAGAATTATGTTCAACATTTTGGCCCGATATTTACATTGCATGGTACCGTAGACCAACTAGATATTCAGATAATTAAAACACTTTATGTATTTGGCATTTTAATTACACCAACAAATATTTTAACTTACGTCAGTATACACTAAAAATATAACTTAGTGTTTTTTAATTTGTTGGTTCTGTAGTTCCGCCTCTTCAAAGATCAGAATAATATTTATATTTAAATAATTATTCTCATCATATGATTAACTAAATTCGAAATCCAACGAAACTTTTAAACATACACAGATATATAGAAGAGGTGTATTGACGTCCTTGAATTCAAAATCTTAGTCGTCTTGAAATTGGGGACCAAAAACCAATTTCGGGTTAAGAATAACTTAGTTCCCTTATGAAATGAGAAGGTCGGTATATATTAGGTTAGAAAATAAATTGAACATGGAGAATATGTTAGGCATCATATTTGTAAAATATTACATTTATCCGTTCTTATATTAGGGTTGAAAAAAAATGGAAGCGTAGAAATATTTTGACTGATAAATTCTATTCTTGTTTGTGTCAGTGTCTTAAACTTTACTAGAAAAAAGGGACTAAACAAGCAGAAATGGAATAAGTACACTTGTTTTAAGGAACATAAAGCTGTATTTGGCGTGTGAGCCATGTATGTATTTTAGGTAGCCTAGATTATTTTACGTGTAATTCCAATCGTCGACTAGCAAAGCACGCTCTACATACTTAGTGGCGATAAATTTCAACTGTAAAATATAAAATTTTGAGAAATTAGGTTAGCTATAAACGCATCTCGTCCAGATATACACTATCTGACGTATTCCAGATCCAAGTTTCTTATTATTTAGCAGTAATACGTCTTAATATGTACTAGACAAATATTATTCAGAAACAATTACAGAAGATAAAAAAAA
The DNA here is from genome assembly GCA_003709505.1 of Hyphantria cunea. Lineage (NCBI taxonomy): Eukaryota > Metazoa > Arthropoda > Insecta > Lepidoptera > Erebidae > Hyphantria > Hyphantria cunea. The sequence goes on from PKRV01002000.1 coordinate 1,030,418, forward strand.
AACTCAGGGTCAACATACTTAAAAACAAGTCTCTTCAGAATTTTTACTCGTTTGTTTTTTTAATGATGAGCAAAAACATCTAGAGTTTCGTCAAGGCTATGTGTTATACTATTATGGGCTTACTAAAGAAAAATATTTTATGTTTTTTCCATCTTATGTGCTTAGAAGAATGATTGGAAAATGTTCAGTTGTCAGGTAATAATACTTAATACTTAACTTGTCATACATTGATTCATAGACTAAAAAATATTAGAAAATTGGGCATTTTAATATAATTTACGTATTTAATAACGCACTCGGCTAGTTTGGGGTCGTAAGTTCTTAACGCTCCCCTGAGAGGAGACTTGAGCTCAGCAGTGGGACATTATAGTTTGTTAATGATGTAATATATTTTGTTATTATTATAAGTCCTGTATGTTTTTTAATATTACTGTCTTCCCGCGAAGTCCTGCTAAACTATTACGTGAACTTTTCATGATTAGTGGTCGAGTATTTAGGGCGTGGAACAGTAGTAAATAATGATAATAATATATTGCTTTATTGTACACCAGATAATGCTATGCCCACTGCTGGGTCAGTACAAATGGCGGCCTTATCGTCTTATTAAATACATTGATGTTTTGCGCCACACTCCACTTAGCCTCTTCTAAATATAATATTTATTGATTTGTTGAAATATTGTTGTCTTAAGAAGATAGAGATAGAAAAAATACAAAACGTTTTCAGGGATAGGAAAACATGTAACAAATATCACACCTCATTTCCATACCGTCAGTCAGTATTCAGGGACAATAGACTAACTTGTGTGCTTTTCCACACTTTCCTAGCATTTTATCACCACATGAGAGAACTGAGTGTAGGCGTTGGGGTCAGGCCGTAAACTCACTAATAGGCACTGAAAGAGTTGCTTAATAGTAGTTTTCTTTGAGTTTGTGGTATTTATCACGAAAACACACAAAAATATGTTCAAGCCGGCACACATGGCTATCTCACACATATGTATACGTCACATTATGCTAGCTATAAAAATATATCAAAAAAATTAAGATGCTGGTAATAAGCCATTTTAAGTTTAAACTTAATCGGTCAATTTAAAGCTCAAATGAAAAAAAAACATGATAGATGCTGCAAACGAATCGGAGTTGACTTGACTATATTAATATTTGGGGCGTCGCCAAAACCTATATACCCATATTTGAAAAATAGTTATATAGCTGACTATGATAAACGTTCTATTGTTTTTTTATGTAGTGGGCAAATGAACGGATATCTTTAGGTAAGTTATCATTGCCGAGGGAAACTTGTAGTTCAAGAGGCAATACTGTGTTACCATTTTTATTTATTTATTTAATCTTCTTGCAATTACATTGCAAAAGGCGGACTTAATGCCATTTTTACAGTATCTCAAGGCCTACCAAAAACTTATTCACCAGTTGTATTTACTCTTGTCGGGTCGGCGCATATGTAACAAAACTTTCCCGTTTGTCCGAATAATAATAAAGTACGTAAGAAGAAAAAGAACATCGGTGATGGACTTAGATTACTAATTGTCACCGCCCATCTCATAAGTATCTTAAGAGCCGACTTAAATGAAAACCTGGTTAAATGGAACCTGGATAAGTGAAAAACCTCTATTATTAAAATTTCCTTTGAGGTTCCGGCACTTATTCATCGAATTACTTCTGTTACTGTCCCTTCTCGACCTGTTTAAATGAGATTTGATTTCTAGGATTATTTCGATGTTTACATCTAATTGGGACTGTAGCTCAATTCCCTGTATAAGTGAGACTTAATTTAAATTTGTAACTGGTTTCCTTGTTGTCCTTTGTTTTATAATAAATAAATACCTAGACTAAATTCATAACACCAAAAAATTCGCACTTTTATCGACAAGTCCACCTCTATAAATGGTATAACAGTACATTTTTGACCTCTATAGGCGGGGGGATCTCTGTAAGTGAGACAACTATAATTTAACCCTTCTAATTAGAATACTGGATAACCATGAGAGAGCCACGCTTCGGCACGAATGGGCCGGTTCTACCGAAATGATACCACGGCCTCACAGAAAACTAGAGTGAAACAGCGCTTGTGCTGGGTTTCACTTTGAGTGAGGATACCGGAGGCCCTTCCTATCAACGCACTTGTGTACGTCTGCTCTTTTACCCCATATTCCATAAAAACCTTTTTAAATGGTCAAAATTCCTGGTCTCTCGAGATCCCAATTAGCCAATTTTGACCAGTTTTCACTAATATTAGTGAATGAATACAGTCCTTGCGATGTGTTTCCCACCTCCCTATGCCCCATAGGCCGGCAACGCACCTGTGTTGCCCCTGGTGTGGCAGGTATCCATAAGCGGTGGTAATCGCTTGCCAACAGGCGACGAGATTGCTTGTTTGACCCCTATTCAATACAAAAAAAAGAAATGATTCAGTTTCTTCATTATTTTTGTCATTTGACTAGAAATTAGATTTTTATTTTTATGCCAATATGAAGCAACGACTGTCTTGACCTAGATTTTTACCGTTTTTGATTCTTAAACAAAACGTTGATTTTGTACAACATTAAACGTTTCGTTTAAATGTCTTTGAATTTAGCATTTTTTAAAGAAATAAATTGTCTATTTTATAATTTTTGCTCCCAGAAACACGAAGTTCGAGGTTGTGTCAAAGATTTGCATGGATTTAAATTCACCCCTTATTACAGTACACGAGCGCATAATCCTCAAATTTATATCGTAGTCCTGAGTGACTTTAGGATTTATTAATGAGTACTGTTTTGAGTACCATAACCATAAAATATCGAGTGGATACTAAATTTTATTAGCTATGGTAACAATTCGTCAGACCACCGGTCTCCTGAAAACAAACGTGTGTTCTGTCTTCAACTGAATAAAGTCTATTTTCTTTCTGTTAAAATTACATTATTCTATTCGCCTTTGACCTAATTCCTTAAAACAGCATCTTGTTGACATATTCAGCGTATTACAATGAGGTTTTGTCCGAATCCCAAAATACCCGTTTATACTTTCATGAACAAGGTTTTGGGTCAAAGTTGTTGTTCTGATAAACGGAGCCGTTAGCAAGTTTAAGCTGTTTTAGATAACCGACTGACGTACATGAAGCGCATCCTCTGTCCCAAGGTATACCCAGCTCCATAAATCACAGACAAAATTGTATCTTTACCTAGTTTATAGGAAATTCTAAACCTCTGATACAAAGTACCGATATAATCAACTATGGTTTTAGTATTATAGGAGTGGTTCGATGTTCTAATGGTTATTATTATATTGTCACTTCCATTACGATGTTGGATTTATGCGTATAGTTTCAAGGACAGTGCTAAAGTTTCTTGCTATATTAGTTGTTAGCAACTCACTAATATAATTAGTGGTTTATTTCCACCGTCAAGCATTAACTTCTTAAATAATATTCTTACTTATATTATACATTGACTTATTATTGACTGCCTCGATAGCGCAGTTTTGGCATGTGCGACTGCTGTGCTTTGAGGTCTCGGGTTCGATACCCGGGTCGAACCAATTGTTTGTATGATCTCCAAATATTTGTTTTGGAGTTTGGGTGTTTTCTATGTATAATATGTTTGTATTTACAAAAGTAGATATATATGTATTTATATCAGTTGTCTAGTATCCATAACACAAGCTCTGCTTAGCTTGGGACTTGATGGCGTTGTGTGTAACATGTCCAAAATATTTATTTATTTATTTTTATAAATGCGAAAGTAACTCAGTCTGTCTGTTCTGCTTTCACGGCCAAACCGCAACACCGATTTCAATGAAATTGTATGGAGATACTTAGATTCTTAAGAAAAGACATAGACAACTCATAAGGCGATAGCCGACAAAAACGCTAGCGGAGCCACTCGCAGAAGCTAGTATACTATTTATTAATTGCCGCAGATATCTTACATCACTTGGATAGTTAAAGTAATTAGAGAAAACTATACTCTTTATAACTAGCTAGCTTACGTAAATTAAAGTCCCGTCAAAATCGGAGTAGCCGTTCCAGATGTTAGCCGGAGTAGTGAAGCAGGCTAAAAATATCAAAATTGATTTTTTGATCTTATTGTTGATGTGAAATTACAAATAGAATCTGTTACAGACTTTTCAATTTTATTCAAGGGATAGATAAAACCTATATCTCAGATATATAGGTTAAATGTGCCCATAAATGGGAAAAAGGCAAGAAAATGACAAAGGACATAGAATATAGTAACCTGTCTTTTTAGGCAGAATTAAGCAGTTCTTTTTAAATATACGAACTGGTTTAAAACAAGGTCAATACCACGTGTAACGGTTTTATTGCCGTATCCAGTATTCTGATGAATTTTTGAACCCATAATCTTGTGTTTGACGTCAGAATCTGCGAAATTAACACTCTTGATAATACGGTTACCGTTGCTGTTTCCTGTTTTGTAGGTTGGGTTATGCAATATGAACCATAGGTCGTTTATTCTCCATTTTAAATGCAGACTCTATAGTCTGCATTTAAAATCATTTATCATTTATTATAAATCATTTATCTTGTTTTCCCGAGTCTATACTCGGGAAAACAAGATAAATAATAGCATGCTAACGGAACAAAACTGCAGACTGTTGTTCATCAACGTTGTTCTAAAACCATATTTACACTAGTCACAAAAATTAAGGGATATAAAAAAATAAAAAAGCTAATTATTTCCGGAGTTACTGATTATCAAAGTTAAAAAGAACTTTTTTGCTTTGATTGACGATAACTCCGCGGTATATCGTCTTACAGGCTTTTTGAATACGTCAAATTAAGAAGTATTAAATTCTCTAAAAGAGTTTTTTAACGAAAAAATAAAAAAACATTTTTTGAAGCACGTGGACCTTTTTTAGACGAGAAAAAATTTGGAAATTTTTTTTTTGTATAATTCTTATGACTTCTCCAGACCTGGACATGACAAAAATTTTCATAGTCATATCTAAAAACTAGACACTTGGAGCTACAATTTGCTTTTTTTGTTATTTCTATATCTTTATATATTATTTTTGTCCTCGGAGTTACAGCTCGTTGAAAATCACCCAAAAATTTGGATTTTTTTATATCCCTTAATTTTTGTGACTAGTCTATTTTAACTAAGTACGATCATGTTCCTGTTTCAATCTCGAACACATAACAATATTAAAAGCAAACTTAGTTAATGATTTAAATAATAAGCTATTGGTGGCGAATCACATTCATTTTTCTGTCTGTCATATGTCATCTAGCTGAAAATAGTCCTCAGTTAGAGACTCATTAACAACCCGTTATGTTCCAATGATGGGCTCGGGTCTTCACTCGGGAGAGGCTTAAGGCCATACGTCCCCACGCTGGCCGAGAGTGGGTTCAAGACTGGTAAAACAACATTGTGGTCACGAAATCTTGCTGTTGGAAGTTTTTAAGCCGCCCAAAGGCCGACTAAACTTCACGACTGTTAGTTATCCTCTGATAACAGCTTACTGCTTAATATGACCTCCTAATCATGGAGACGCTCATGGTACTACCAGCGGTCTCCCATCCAGGTACTGACCGCGCTTTCGTTGCTAACTCTTAGTGAATAGAAATATTCACAGCGTGCAACTGGGCTATATGGGCTAGCGACTCACACGGACGCGTAGAAGCTAGACACTCCTAAGGTCCCTTCCACTTATTATAGGGTTATTGGTCGATATAATGTAAGGATGGTTAGTGTGGTTTAGACTCCATGGTCACACGTAAAATAGTCGTTACTTTTTAAATGTATCTCTGACACAAATGCCACTACATTAACAAGTCCAATTATATAGAAGAACAAAACTCCTTAATGGGACCAACAGAACCCATGTAATCTTGTTTTGTTTGAAGGGTACAGCAGAGATAGGTAATTGAAGAATTACTAAGACAAGTACAAATATCGTTGAAATGTTATAGCCATGAATGTGTTGACTCATGCCAGGGTCTACTTCGTATAACTGCAAAAAGGTGAACAAATTCGAGATTGTTGTGAATTGTGACCTGACTACACAATAAAAAATATTAAAGATAACTAAAACTATAAAAGAAAATAATAATTGTACAGATGATATGCCCCACTTTGACTACCCCTGTGGCGCAGTGGTAGCGTATGCGACTTCTGTTGTTGAGGTCTACGGTTCGATTCCCGGCTCAAACCAAATGTTTGTATGTTCTTTCTATATTTGTTTCGGAGTTTAGGGGTTTTCTATGTATAATATGTATGTATTTACTTAAAAAATTACATCAGATGTCTAGTACTCTGCTCTGCTTAGCTTGTGACTAGATGGCGTTGTGTGTTAGATTAACGTTCATAAATGTCACTTAGTGTCTTAATTGAATAAATGATTCTGAATTTGAATTTGATCTCCGAAATATTTATTTATTATTAAAAATATAAAGCCCAGTGTGTCAAAATTCCGGAGTAAAAGAACGATTTACAAAATGTACGTCGATGTAAGAAATTATAATCCTAAAAGGCATGAGTTGGCAACACTTAACCAAGCCTACAATAGGGTAGTGATAAAAATAATTTAAAATCCTACGTCAAATGACATATTTCCTGTAGCAACGGAAGTCAATGTTACGCTACCGGTAAATGATATTCCACAGATTGTAATACGAATTTCGTTTGACGTCAATTCACTGTGCCTGAATAAAAGGGGCTAATGAATATTTTTAAATACAATTAAAAATGTTTCTTATACATGTTAGTCTTATTCTCGTCACTCCGTTAATCAGTTTTGACTAAGACTCGACTCATAATCAGTATTACTGCCTAGTTGATCTAGCGGTTGAAGTATGCGACTGCCAATCAAGAGGTCTCTGGTTCAAATCCCGAGTCGGGTCACAAGTGATATTGAGTTTTTCTGATTATATAAATACTTAATAACAGCTCGGAGTTTGGCAGTTGGGGTCTGAACCCCCGCGCCTCGAAGAGCACGTAAAATGGTCTGTCCTGCGCCTGATCTATTCCTGATCGTGTCGGTTAACCGTCCCATCGGATTATGAGAGAGAGGGAACAGAGAGTGCACCTGTGCTGGCGCACACACTTGTGCACTATAATATCTCCTGTGTAGTTGGCTGGTCTCCATTGAGACTGGCCGCCGTGGCCGTAATCGGCTAGGAGAACATCATACAAAGGCGAAATAGCCTAAAAACTAATAATAGCGGTTATGTTGTTTTGTCGTAGAGATTTCTTGGTTACATTCAAGCTTCACATTTAGAATCCTGTTATCTTGATGTAAACGTGTCGTAAGGATTTATCAATCGAGTTTAAAAGCGACAGGATTATGTTGTTCTATCAGAAAAGTAGCTTCATCGTCAGATCAGGTTTTAATGAGTTTGTTCGCCAAATTTGATTACAGATGTGGATCGGCGCGAGAACTTCTATTGCGCGATTCAGGATTAGTAGTTTATTGGTTTCCTTCGTTACTCCGTAGATCGACGTATGTTCGGTAGATGGCGTTGTAGTCTGTTGCTGTTTTTGCGCTGTATGTGGGAGTCGCCACATAGAAAACGAAAGCCCTATGTTCAAAGTGGACAGCGATAGGCTGATGATGATGATGATACACACACATTACTGCCTCGATGGCGCAGTGATAGAGTATGCGCCTACTGTGCTTTAATTCTCGGGTTCGATTCCCGGGCCGGACTAAAGTGTGTGTGATCTGCAAATATTTGTTTCGAAGTTTGGGTCTTTTCTATGCATAACATATATGCATTTGCGAAAAAGAAAGTATTTATATCAAGTACCCATAATACAATTTTGGCTTAGTGTAGGACTAGATGACGTTGTGTGTTAGATGTCCGAAATATTTATTCAAATATTTATTTATTCAACGTGACAGGTAAAAAGTTTTAAATTATTTAGTTTCTAAAAAATATCAATATCAATAATATCAGTCTAACAGTGTAAGAGTATCAGCTCTTTTTCTGAATGATTTATAGCATTTTAGGCGTTTGATTACTGGATTAAGTGCTCGCGTAGGGGATTTTAAATTTTTTAATTTTAGTTAATCTCATGGATTGAAAGACATTACAAAGAAAATGCAGTAAAAATTATATTAATGTAAGATTAATCAGTAATATACTTCGTAGCGACTTCATTATTTTTATTTATGTACTGATTGCTTCGTATAATTTACAATGAAAAGCATCAAACCACTAACCCTAGGAGTTTAACCTTAGGTTTTTTAAAGAAAACTGTGGGTTTATAAACGTCAGTTCATAAATATTTAGAAATAAGATTTTGATTATAAATATCTTCTGTTTTCATGGTTAAAGCTCAGTACTGCACGAGCGATCGTCGAGGTAAGAACTGTGTTAAAATTTAACCCATAAAATACTACGTATTTTAATCACGACTTTTGTGTTTGTAAATCTTGGTCAAACTGATTTTTTATTAGCACTGCTTTTAATTTATTTGAAGTTGTTGAGAGATGGTTTTTAGTGTATTTTTTGGACATTTCTTAAGAATTATACTGAATAGACTTGTCAGTTCAAGGATCGGGGTTCTTAGTGTTTATAGGTCAAGTTCGATCAGAGACTGCTGACTGCAGGGCTATGTAAAATCAGAAGATAATATTTTTTACTGACTATCACAGCTTCATAATAACTGTGACTTGTGTTTGTGACTAGGATAATTATGACTTAGCCTAACCGTTGCGTTTACGTTTTCAAAGGGCAGTAGAGTCACATTGATTTCAGCACGATCGAAGCGGTACTTACAGAAACGCAGCGTAAAATCAAAGCACGTCGGCAAAGCATAAAATAAATAATATTACCTACACGTTTTATGTATTGTTTACATTGTATAGGTATTGGATAGATTGCCGAATTGTACAGATCGCACATATTTTAAGTAAAAAGACTGTTATCAAGTCTGTGATTTGACTACACGTTTGGCCTAGTGGTTTCAGGGGTCGCCACACCGCTTCCTACTGCGCCAAGTGTTGTGGGTTCAAATACTACATGGGACAACACGTTGTGTGATCAATAAATTGTTGTTCTAAGTCAGGGTGTACTTTGTGTCCGTTTCATGTATGTTTATAAAGATCCCCGTGATACAGGAATGCGGGAGTAGTCTTTAAAAAAAAAAGATGGCACCAAAAAAGAAAATATAAATGAGAATGATTAATATAAGACATTTGGTCACTCGTATGCGTGTGTGTGTGTGTTTGTGGATATTTTAACATACAATCTTTATGATACTTTCCGTATCCTCATAATTATGACAAAGTATATAACCAGTCAGCCTCCTTAACTTTACATTTTGATTATGTTAAGGGATACATATTAATATGTCTAATAAAGAACTTGGACTAATAAAGATGTACTGTCGACCTTATTTTATGCTTCTGCAAGATTTGATGTGTAAACTTATAGGTTTGAAACCATTACTTTTAGGACACATCTCTTCGTTCCCTTAAATAGCAACAAGTTAGTTTTATATAATAGAACTGACTGGACAATACGACTGACTGGGCTAGCGCAAAATATTCTGCATTTCCGATGGTATTTAGATCCATAGGTATGTCTATAATACTAGTCTTACAATGAGTTTGGTGAGACTAGTATTTTATGCTATTATGTTGTATATCTCTATTTATGGTCTATGGTATTTATGTTTTACACCAGGCAGAATAGAGTCACTTTGGCAGGCCTTTATAAAAAAATAATAATTACGAAAAGTGGTCTGAAAATTTATAGACTTATTTGAATTGGCGTCGATCAACAAGCACTGTTTGGTAGTATATTATAAACGGTTGTACATGTGTATTTACAGGATATGTACCTAGTTTTGTACCCCATGGAATATCTTAATCAAAGTTGAAGCTACATTATTTTTCTACTAAATCCAAAAAAATGAAAAATTTTTAAAAGATTTTTAGGGGTAAAATGTGTTCATGAGTTGGCAATACTTAAACTAAATCAACAATAGGCCAATATGACAAAAATATTTAAAAATTATACCTTAAATAGATATATTACCGTTCGCAACGGCACTTCATATCATGCCACCGGTAAATTATATCCCACGGATTGTAGTACGAATTTCGTTTGACGTCAATTCACTATTACACTATTAATGTGCCTGAATAAAAGGGCTTATGAATATTTTTAAATATAATTGAAAATATATCTTACGCACATTCAATTATGAATTGCATTGCTAGCATACATTACATTAATATTTTGTTTTTACCAATCCTGTCACCTTAGTCGATGGATGAAACAAGATTTGATCAAAATCGTTTGTAAGTATTAGTTTGTATCGATTGGTATAGAATTGCACCTGACTTCCAAAAACTGACAGGTAGAAAACAGAGAGTGTCCTTCCTCTAAAAGCAGGGCTCGGCTTGGACTCTGGTAATTTCTCTTTGACAGTAAATGTCAATGAAAGATTTGCTTATCTGCGGTTTTATGAGAGGCTGTGGTTTTATTTGGTAGAAGTGGTGCAAAAGTATATCGAAATGTGGCTCTCTCACGGCAAAGGTACCAAGCACCACCCATGCCAATATATAATTTTTACCAATGCTTCATAACTTATCGGTCACAAACACCAGTCACAATCGACTGGTGTTTGTGACTTAGATATTTGGGTGCGACTTAAGGGTGCGAGGGTCCCCACGAGACAATCAAACACACTTCCTCGAGAGTTTGGATGGGACATAAGGACAATAATAGACGCAAAACTTAACTTAAAAGGCCTGGAAGTTTGTAGGATCACCTCCCTTCTCCCCCTCTTATTTGGATTCGGCCACGACGACATCATCTACCGCACTAAAAGAGCGGTTCCGATATTTCAAGACGAAACCATTCTTAATTTCAATATTCTGATTGAAACTCCAAGCAATAATGTTGTTATTTAATGAGGTATTGAAAGAATTTAATAGACCAGAATTGAAATAATGAACGCTCTCGAAATCTAACCAGTACTTCACGAATGTTTGTCACGAAATATTTGTATCGTTTGACCTATTTGTGATATCATTTTTATGAGCAACTCATGTTTTGCCAGTCAGTGGGGACATTGCTCCATTTAGGCGATTGCCTTGAATTAATATTGACACATGTGTACGAGTTTTGATGAGTCGATTCCATTATTTTTATAATAAAAGTCTGTGTAAAAATATATTTATATTAAAACAACACCATCTCAATATTGTGTAGGCGTTAAATCTTTGTAAATGCTTTTTGCATGACCTAGGTTAGCCTTCCTAGACGGATTTACCTGAATATTACTTTTTCCAAGAAGCAACTGGAAGAGCGAACTGAATGCGAAGTTTGAATTATTTTTTCAGTGTTCTCGAGAACACTGAATTCCCAAAAACGATATATGGCCAGCGTGGGAACATATGGCCTCATCCCTCTCCTGAGACGAGACCCATGCTCAACAGTGGGACATTACGGGTTGTTTATTGATTGATTGATAGATGTTCATGTCAACAAAAAGTTTTGTATGATAAAGGATCTTCCGATCCGATCTGGCCCATTTGAGCTGAATATTTGGTTCGCTTTACTGGCCAGCCTAGCTTTTAGAGAACATACAAAAAAACATAATATGTGGAAATAACCAGTTGATAACCCACTGCCCGTGTTGTTTACGACAAATAAAGTAGCTGAGTATAGAAATACTCAGTATTACACAATAATCATTTGGTGTAGAAACACCAAATGATTATTGTGTAATACAACATGGTTAACTTTTATACGCCATTAAAATAAAAAGGAATTCTTAAAGCAAACGATTAAAGTTCAATCTTGCTCACATGCTTTTATAAATGCGCCAGAATCAGAACGCGATGATACCAAATTACTCTGCTAGTGTTTTTGTTACTGTGTTCTGATCTGTTATTCTGTCAGTATTGGCAGCTTTTCTTTAAAAAACAATTAAGTTAATACATGCCAAATGAACTTGACTTTATATACAGTAACACTTTCTCGATTACTTCTCGATTTTAGCGATTGGTACGCTGGTTACAAAACTATGAATCCAACCGCACAATTTTATGGTGTCATTGTTGGTAAATTTGATTAATGTATCAGTGACTAGTCAATTTGTATAAAAAGTATTACTGATAAGAAATTGATATATGTAATTATGTACAAGATAGTATTAATGTTTGGTAAACTAAGTATTGTACTATCTAGTTATATATCATAAAACATGAATCTGCGTCATCTTTAGTATCAGATCCTAAAATGCTGACACAGTTATTTGAAAATCGATAACATATCACACAACAAACGGGTACTGCTGACCTGTTCTAAGTATCTTTCACTAGTCGCTTTATTATTAACAGCCTATCGCAGTCCACTGCTGGACATATGTCTCTCCCATTGCACGTCATTTTGATCGATATTAGACTTCTCGATCCAACTACAGAAGAATAAATCTGTAGTTGTTCTTGGGAGATTTTTTTTCAATAGAGAATCTTGAATTCCAATCAAAAGCAATCCAAGGTACAGTTATATGACTCTGAATTGCTTGAGTTATTTATTAATTAATTCAAAACATTTAAATTATCTTTACAAAACACTTATGCCAAATATATATGTGACAATTTTATGTTATAATACCTAAATTATGTTGTAATGAAACCACATTATTTTTTACTTTCATAATAAGATAATGCCTCCATACATAAAAAAATACTAGAACGGTAAGATGTGTAGATTCACGGGAAAGTATACAGCAAAGCTGTAATGACTCTTAGCACTGGTTTTTAATTCACCCCTTTTACTGCGAATTACTAATTACAACCACTGTTTGCATGTTTTACATGCATGTTTGTGTATCCAAACACACATGTAAACAGTGTCAGTAATGCGCATGACATAGAGGTATTTTTTCCAATTGCTTAAATTACTCAATCGATGCCTAAAACGCCAACGTTCCTTTTTAACAATATTTTATTTAGTTTTTTTCTTGTGCCCGCTGTTTGTCTACAATCAAATCTTAAATTTGAATCACTTCCCGATTTCCGATTGAACTGAAATTTCAAATATGCCTTTAATTCTGATGACAATGCAATTATATATAATCGGTATTATTTATTAATCCAAAATGGCTGCCGTAAGAAAAAGGCGATGTACACATTCCTGAACAACTTACCCAAATGGGTATCAAATGAGTAGTGATAAAAGCTTGTTTTTAAAAAGAAACTTTTCAAATCATAAATAATTCACTTGTTTACCATTAAATTCTCTTCTTGTCAAACTTTTAATTACTGCTACCGCTCGCTTTGCCCGATTGACGTCAATATACACCCCATTACTTAAGAGGGGCTAACAATTTCGTAAATATGTATTGTGAACGCTTTCAATACGATCCGATCCTTATATTCATTCAAGAATATTGGGGTGTGTATGTTTGTTTTGTAAGGCAGATACATCCATTACAGTTATTACTACTATAGAACCGCTTTCTAACTGATTAGCGCAACTTTCTATGCGTCTTTTAAAACAAATTTATTTTTCTTATACTATTTACTACCCCTGTTAGTGGCTACTCGAATTATATAAATATATCCATATGCAATAACTGGCTCCAAGATTTTTTTAAATTTTTACCTTCTGTTCCGGAGATTAATGTGTTCAATCAAACAAAATCTTTATATTTATAATATACTAGCTTTAGTTTGTGGTTCCGCCCCCGTATATAAGGGATATTGTAATCATTTTTCGGGTTAATATATAGCCAATAAATAAATATTTCGTAAATCTTCCACACAATGCTATCTTATCCCAGGCTAACCAAAACTTGTGCATATATACTTTTTTGTAAATACATACGAATATGCATAGAATACAACCAAATGCTGATACAAATTTTTGCAAAACATACAAAAAATTGGTCCCGGGTATAGATCCTAAGACCTCAAGCATAGCAGTCGCATGCGCTACCCCTGCGCCACAAAGGTAGTTAATAATCTATGGCACTCATAACTAATGTGACTTTGTATCAGTAAACGAATTTTTCAAAATCATTTCAGTAGAACCAGAGGTTATCCCCTATAAACTCACAAAACTTTACATCAGTCGAAATGTATTAATTTTATTAAACCACATTTGCTATCAGTTCCAAGCTCAGACTGTAAAAGTGAGGAATCTTCTAAAATACTATTCTAAAACTGATTGCCTTCCATTTCGACACGAGGTTAAATAAAGAGAGGGAGGGTGAATGTCTGAATGAAACTATTTTATTGAAACCAATTCAGTGCTCCGGTGACCTGATTGTGGAACAAATTCACTCGTTATTCATTTACATTAATGTACATTAGAGTTTTTCAAAGCGTCTACCTAAATATAATCTATTAGCTGAGCCCCGCGGTGTTACGCGGTACAAAGATATTGTGTGATATCTTAGTAAATTGTAGCCTATGTGTTATTCTGATGTATAATCTATATTAATGTAAGTTTCATTAAAATCCATTCAATAGTCTTTACGTGAAAGAGTAATAAACATTCACTCATACTTACAAACTTTCGCGTTTATAATATTAGAGGGACTAACCGATCGTCCCCTCTTCGTTGGGCTTTAATCGCCCGGTTTTCTTCAACTTGATTTACGTTACTATTCTTTTTAACAGATTTTTTTGTTAAATCATAATATGACCTGTTCCACTCCTGAATAGTGTCGCTATATGTAAGTGAAAGAATTTTCAAGATCGGATTAGTACTCCTGAAGATAACCCCAAAAACCATAATACATAGTTAGAAACTTTACTTCTTTATATTTTAATATTGGGATAGATTTAGGCTTAGTTCAGCATCGCAGATCCAATTTGATTCAGATAGTTAAGTAGTTAGATATTTGACGAAGATCAATATTGAGTATATAATAGACGAATAATTATTCCATAAATTTCACTCATATTTTGCCAACTTTAGTGTGGCTAGAAACTTTAATGAATCTACTCATCAAATGGAGTGAACGTGTTACGATAATCATTGTTTTAAGGCATAGGGAGCTCACGTCCAGACGGGTCACATGATAACAAGTTCGTTGTCAGTCTGATATAAATACCATGGCACATAAAGGGGAGGAAAGTTTTGCAGGTTCTACCACTTTACTGTAGCGATAAACAGCAAAATTGCTGAACACAGCTTTTCTTAAGAACGTGGTTAACTTCAATCGATCCAGCGCATAAGTACTGTATTGTGGTTTTCCCACGGTGATAGGCGAGAAATCAATACTGTTGCTTATAGTTACAAAAGCTGTTTTAAAATACGACCAGACCCTAATATAGCTATAAAGCTGCGCGAATTAAAGATTTAATTCAAACGCCCTCCAAATCTAAATACTTGGTCCAAAGAATATACATTTCAGTTTGAGTGGAAATGAAATAAAAATGTAAATTTTGGAATGTTTTGCAATACGACATCAGTTGGCAGCCGGCCAGCAAGTTGTGAATGACAGTCTAACTGGAATGCTGTAAGAGATTATGTGAAATGCAAGGCAAACTGAAACTAAAAAAATAATACAACAAATAGAAATTATTAAGTGCGAACAGGGTATAACCATTCACCAAAATAATGCTACTTCAAATCTCATTCTATATTCGCATATCTAATACTTTTAAACGAGCAATTCTTGTATATAATATAAATATAGTAGATATAGTTTCATTGACATCGGCACTGCGGTTTGGCTGTTAAGGCAAGGCAGACAGACACGAATTACTATTGCATTTATAACATAAGGATGGATTACCGGCAATTAATCGAACTAGCCTGCCTTCGTTTTTAGGACAGTTACCAGTTACAGTGCATTTTTAGGACAGATTACCAAAAAAAAAAACCGAGAAAAGCGGTACTTTTATAAATAAGCGGTACTTTTACTACTTATCTAGGTACTTTTATTCAAATATAAAAATAATACTTGAATATTTCAAATGTATTATGTCCATTGTTGTACTCAAAAGAATTGATTTCGATTTGATTGACGCTCGGATTTGTTACCTAACGTGATTTCAAATTTCCTTCTGTACATTACTTGAGCATATTTAGGCCGACTCGACTCTCGTAACACTTACTTGATGCAAGCGAAGTTGTTGGACAAGTTCTTGCATTTGGACTTCTATACTTCTAGATTATCGTAGTTAGCAGATAGTTAACCATAAATTCGCCTTTGAAAACTATGGGATCTTCTTACATCGAAGTGTCACTTACGTATCAAATTGTGTGTGTCCTTGTTCTTAAGATAACTGAAATGCTGTATCATTTATATAAGGTTTTAATTAAAATATTCCTATCAGTTTTATTCACATGATTAAAGATATCAAATTCTATGATTTACGCAGAAGTACATCAAATCAATATTATCTGTAATGTAATGTCATATAACGTGATCGTCATTTTGTAAAATAAATACTTGCCTTTAAATTACTTCTACCTTTTAAGTATAAAGGTTAGTGATGTTGACTGCAAGGACGTCGTGGTTTCAATTCCCAACAAGGACAAATTTCTGTCTGATGGACACGATCATTTGTTCTGTGATTGGATGTAATTTATCTATTATATGTATATATATAGGAAAACATAAATATGTTCACCAGACTGCTTACAAAACTATATTTTTATGGGAATTTCTTTGATTTAGGTTGAATAATATCAGTGGGATCAGCTGGTAAAGAAAATATATTTAGTTTTACCTCCTTATAAAGTATTTCTTTTTTACTTTATTATTACCTTTTTACCAGTATAATATGTCTTTGTGTGTATAAGTTTTGAGAATAAAAAATACAATAAAAATAGGCTTTATTTCCTGTAACCTGCTTTACACTTTCTTTTATTTTTAATTGAAAATTAATTAAATTATATCTGATCAAGTAGCATTATCGGCAAACAGGTCAGGTTGTCCTCTGAGATAGGCCTCCTCTAATTCACTCCACTTGTTTAGGTCTAACGCAGTTCTTCTCCATCCATTTGGCAGATCGTCTACCCATCTTTTTACCATTCCGTAACTTTTCTAGTCCACTATTCTGCTTGCGATCTCCATATGTACCCTGTCCATTTCCATTTCAATGACCTTGTTTTTATTCCTATATCAGCCACCTTGGTTATTTCTTTAATTTTTGTAGCTTTCCATTTATCCTTTAGTCGTAGATCCAGCATTCTTCTTTCCATGCCTCTTTGACACACTCTTAATTTTTTTCTCAATCTTTCGTGTGGATGACCAGGTCTGTCAACCGTATGTAAGACACGGAAGGATGCAAGTATTATACAATTTTGTTATTTCGCAGACATATGTGGTTTTATTTTTCATAACCTTATGTTATGAAAAATACAGTTTGGAGAATAAGCTGTAGTAAATAAAGACTCTAGTTTAAAGTCAAAAAATACTTAAGGGACAGCATATAGATAGTTTGGATAAATTGTCTGTTATTATACTTGTACAATAGTAATATCTTCAAACCGTTCCAGATTATATTGCAATTGTAATGAAATTCACTGGAGCTTCTTATCTATTGGAAAAAGTCTTGATCGCAGATGGCGACAAAAAACGTTGTTGAGATAAAATTGTATTTGCCTTTTGCAGAGGGAACTTAATAAAGGATTGATAAAAAGGAACATAACTTCAAAGAAAATACTAAAGACAAAGTAGTTATAATTGAATTTTCTTTTGTTGCAGAGGATCACAAGTAAATTTATGCAACGGTGGAGCCGGCACTGCAGCTATGACAGCCCTCCCAAAGATACCCAACGGACATGGAGACCAAAAGAAACCCATGGCCACGCTCACACATTTACCCAAACGTCCTCCAGTAGACATCGAGTTCTCAGAATTATCATATTCAGTGAGCGAAGGAAGAAAGAGAGGCTACAAATCTTTGCTCAAAGGCATAAACGGTACATTTAGATCTGGTGAACTGACTGCCATCATGGGACCTTCTGGTGCTGGCAAAAGTACTCTTATGAATATATTAGCTGGATACAAGTAAGTATTAGTTAAAATACATATTAAAGAAGATATGCTAAATACGTAGGTTGAACTGTACTCACAGGTCTTCAAGCTATTTTTGCGCATATTTCCCAGTTAACAAAAATCCATGCATCAGTGCATGGTGTAAATATTGATTAGAACACGTGATTTCCATGAAATTTAATCTCGAATTTGTCAAATATTTAAAGCGGAAATGGTAGAGGAATAATACAAATTCTAATCGGTAATATAATGTTCTATTTTCATTTCCAGAACGTCTAATGTCAGCGGTTCCATCCTCATTAACGGCAAGGAAAGAAATCTGAGAAGGTTTAGAAAGCTTTCGTGTTACATAATGCAAGATGACTGCCTCCTCCCTCATCTAACCGTCAGAGAAGCCATGCACGTATCAGCAAATCTAAAGTTAGGAAAAGACATGACAGTCACTGCCAAAAAGATCGTCATAGATGAAATATTGGAAATGTTAGGACTCGTCGAAGCTGGAAACACGAGAACAATTAATTTATCTGGCGGTCAGAAGAAACGGCTGTCTATAGCTTTAGAATTAGTTAACAACCCCCCTGTGATGTTCTTTGACGAACCTACTTCTGGCCTGGACAGTTCTTCGTGTTTCCAATGTATTTCGCTGTTGAAATCTTTAGCACGGGGTGGTAGAACTATCATTTGTACTATCCATCAACCGTCTGCGAGGTTGTTCGAGATGTTTGACTTTTTATACACATTGGCGGATGGTCAGTGTATATATCAAGGAAGAGTTAGTGGATTAGTACCGTTCCTGTCTTCAATGAGTCTTCACTGCCCGAGTTATCACAATCCTGCTGACTACGGTAAGTTTGAAATTTTATAATAGAACTAACCAAACCTCGCTGATTATCCGTGATTCCAACTGTACCAGAGATTAGGCGGAACAAGTAGACGGGCGGGCAGACGGTCATAAAAACAAAATTTAGAAATATTTTTTTTTATATAAGTACCTTGTATATACACGGTTATATGTATTTAGTGAAAAGCTCTTAATTTGAAACTACAAACAGACCCTTCAATTTAATTTATTTGTGTAGGTTTTAATGAGAGATCAGGCGGCCGTGTGTGACACGTATAAAGTTCATTATTCTTATATCAAATTCTGTACAGAAATCGTGAGAAATATCTATTTCTAGATTTGCTCCGAATCTTCAAACGGTGTTTATAAATATGAATATTTTCTTATTTCTATTAAATTCTTGGCAGTAGATTGGAAAAAGTTGAAGAAATGTGATCCGAAATAAATTTATAACCACGGGGAAATAATTCGTTGCAAGGCTATAAAATTCAGTAACCGATAAAAATTACTGATAGCTAGAAGGTTCGCTTATTTACATTTTACCTAAATTATTTTTTACCCAAATATAATTACGGTACTGAACATGAAGGTTCTTTTAAACTATTTTACTTGGTATTACTTCTACATTCAGATACTAATAAGACTTTAGAAGACGGGGAAAACTAGCGAACTAATTTGGATGAAATTTACAGTTTTTATACTTTGATTCTTGAGAACTTTGTATAACTTTTAAGAAATTACTGTACAACATACAGTTATACTTTTTGAACGTTAGTTATTACTATTAATTCTGGATATGATTACTTGTTTAAGACCACATCATGCCTATATGCTATAAGGTTTATCAAATCAATCTATAATAAACAAGCATTGATCAGAATGAAACGTAAAATTAAATACATTTGAGTGAACATGTTTATTGGTTCAATTGATTCCATGATTGAAGACACGACAGATTGATTGAAGATTTATTGATTCATATTGCCTTGAAATATTTCTAAAGCACTAATCAGTATGGCAATAGAATATTTATACGAACTTCGTACCGCCATTTTCTTCGTAATTATTTTCGAAATTGCTGGAAAGTTCGTTTTTATTACATGTTCGCCTCGGCTTCAAACGTAGACTAAGATCCCAGTCACCCCAGACGTATGTCATTTTAGGAAAGATGAAGTTTTTAAGATCAGTAGTGGAACATATACTCAGAAAGGAATGTAGACTTGCTAAGCTGAAAGCGGGGCCGTTTTAAAGTTAACAGGTTCACCTTTTCCTAAAATTACAGTATGGGGTGACTGGGATCTTGGACTATAGAGTAGTTGACTAAAAATATAGCTTATAATTTTCTTGAATATAAACCTTGTCCTTACAATATAGTTTTGTCATAACGCAAAAAATCCAATTTGGTGCAGTTGATCGGAAGATATAAATGCGCGTTATTTCGATTATTCATTTTTATTTTAATGTTTGTATGATCTGCAAATATTTGTTTCGTAGTTTGGGTGTTTCCCATGTATAATATGTAGGTATTTACAAAAAAAAAGCATATATGTATTTATATCAGTTGTCTAGTACCCATAACACGAGCTCTGCTTAACTTGGGACTAGATGCCGTTGTGCTAGATGTCCGAAATATTTATTTTTTTTAAATAGATATAAATGTTTAGTTCGATAATTATATGTGCTAATATATATATTATTGCGGTAATTCTCTAAACTGATACAACTTTTTTATTTGTTAACCGATTGAGAGATATTACCAACAATTATTAAAGTTCACAAACACAGTCAAAAATTCTAAACACTGTTGTTAGGAGTTCTGTTATTTTAATAAAGACCCCCTTGTTTTTTTCAATATTTTTAATGTACAGAATCAACCTCTTATTTTTTTCTCAATCATGTTTTCTCTCCATGCCTACCTATATTTATCTTATTTATAAATTCTACCAAAATAAAAAAACCCAAACAAGTATATATATATATACAAACAAATCGCTATCTTGATCACAATATAAATGTATATGTTTATACGTAAAGCGACATTCCATTTTGTTATTGTTAAGATGAAATCGGTCAACTGTATACATCAATAATAAAAGTCCAACGGTGCAAGAACGTGATATCCAGGGGTACTTATTTATTTATAGTTTCTCGTTATTTCCAGTTATGAAAATACTCTTATTTTCATTTGAAGAAATACTACTAACATCGCTTGAAATAATTCAACAACACGTTACGCTAGATCACATATAAAATAAAATACTGATTGTATTTTTTTGTAATCTTAAACTTGGAAAATTGAGACAAACGACTGCACTAAATGGCGTAGGGTTTAGAGAGACGCTTCGTCGCGTCGTCTACTGCGTTGTATTGTGGGTTCAAAGTAGTTCAAACTACACATGAACAACAACAAACATCATTAATTAATCCGAAATTAATTTTCTGATATTTCTTTGAGTCCGTTTTGTGTATGTAAACACCACACAGGATATATGACAAGCGCAGGAGTTGTTCTAAAAAAAATATAAAGTTATATTTTCAAAACATGTACATATTGAAATTAAAGCAAATTAAACCAATATATATTTCTAAGTAGCAAAAACTTTCCTTGACATACTTTTTGTTGAAATTTTGGTTTCTTTAATTCCAGTGATGGAAGTAGCAACCGGAGAACATGGAGACTGGGTACAAAATCTCGTGATAGCTGTGAACAAAGGCAACTGTGGAAGAGGGCAGTCATCAACATCATCATCGTCATCATCTGTACCACAAAACATCAACTACAACAATCAAACTAGTAAGAATAACACGGCGAAGGCGGAGGCGCTGGCTATTGTGATAGGTGAGGACCCTCACCACTTACTTTTATAATTGCAACATTACATATTGCGAATAGGGTATATGCATAAAATTTTTATTTGTCTCAAATATTTTTTTCTAGAAGACATGCAGGTAAATAAAAAGTGAAAATTAATGGAGGGAAATTCCAACTTACAAAACGCGTCATTATTGGTCGAAACGAAATGTGACGTCGATAGCCGGTTCATCGAAATTATCGCAGTCGAAATTCAAACTTTTGTTTGTGATAAAAATATCCATGATTTTTATAGCAATTAAAACTATAAATAAGTATGAAGTAACTGATACACTGAATAGTAAATACAAAATGACAATGGCGTCATTAGCTGTCTCAAAACTCGTGCAAAATGCACAAATTTAATCAGGGTTTTAAATTTCACTTCGAAAATTAGTTTGACCATTTCAAGCTTGTTTGTATTGTTTTCTATGTTATACAAATGTAAATGATCAGATAATGAAATAAAAAATCACGCATATTCCCTATTATTGCAACCCTTAAATAAAATATAATTAACAGCAGATAAATATTACTAATGACGATAATTTAGAACGAAAGCTCATCCAATGTCGAAAACATTATAATTTTACAAATAGAGGGATAATGTAATTAAAGCATACTCCTTTTTAAAAGGACGGCAACACACTTGTAACGCCTCTGGTGTTGCGGGTGTCCATGGGCGGAGGTCATCGCTTACCATCAGAAGATCTGTCTACTCGTTTGCCCCCTATACCATAAAAATTAGAGATTTTCAAATCCAAACTTTTATTTATTTATTGAATCTCCAGCTGCTCAGTCCTTGTTTTCTGCTATATTGCCTAATCTAATCAAATTTGTTACCTTTCGGCTTCCGGCTTTCGGCTTTCGGCTTCCCTGAAACCTTTCGGAACCACCTGCACTTGTTTTTCTAGAAATGAGTTGGAGAACGGTGTTGATAGTTTCTTTATATTTAAAGGGTTTTAATTTGTCTTCAATCGGTTAAAGGTAACAGCTAACTCTCCGAATAAAACCCTCACCCACACGACAAGGTTAAATCATTTACGATTATACCTCGTTTTGCAACAATTAAGTGGATGACTTATTTCAAAGAAATCGTTAATAATTGTTTCAGATAAACCAACTTGTACTGTGATAGATATGTCGGAGCCTGTCTTAAACTCAGAGAAACAGGCCGCATTACCGAACTCCACAAACCTGGCGCCAGTTACCTGCACCACATCTCTATTAGACTCCAGTGAAAGCTTCACGAAGAAACCAACAAAGACTGGCTTTCCAACATCAGGGTGGAAGCAATTTTGGATCTTATTGAAGAGAACATTTAGGAGCATATTGCGAGATCAGATGTTGACGCACCTGCGGTTGTGTTCTCATACGGTGGTGGGGTTGCTCATCGGGTTTCTGTATTACGACATTGGACATGACGCTGCTAAGGTTATGAGTAACGCTGGCTGTATATTCTTTACTGTGATGTTCACTATGTTTACTGCTATGATGCCTACTATTCTTACATGTAAGTATGACATTTACTATCACAAATTACAATAGTTAATTAAGTTAAGGTACGGTTCTTTAACATAATCCATAAAAAACAGACGACAGTCGGATTTCTTTAGTACTTGATCACTTTTTATATTAATTTTACTGTATTTTTATCTAGTGTAGACAATTGGTTTTTGAAAGTAATAGTCCGGGACCCCCGGAACCAATTTTACGAGTTATTGCTATCAAGCTAATTTAACGTGAGTGGCTACATTTTAATGAGAGGCCCTTTCACCTTACAAAAATTTTTGACTGTGGGAGCTATCAAGGGTAGCAGGAAAAAGCTTTTGAGCGTTAGGACCGGGATAACGTACCATGCAATTTGTAGGACAATGTGGCTATTAACTTACATAAATATTAACTAACATTGTTACTTATTGGAGAAAAATATTTATCCTACAAAATGTATGATTTGATTCTTCCAACATGTATCGATAACAAGGTCATAAAAAATAATACTAACTAGCTGATAGTTTAACAGTTGCTTAGTTAATATTAATATAATTTAACAGCCACATTAACCTACAAATTTTGTGGTACGTTATCCCGGTCCATCGGTCCATTATCATGAGTATTTTAAGTTTTTTGTCCCTGCTGCCCCTGTTATCTACCACAAGAGAATTATTGTAATAGGAAAGG
This sequence comes from Hyphantria cunea, assembly GCA_003709505.1. NCBI lineage: Eukaryota > Metazoa > Arthropoda > Insecta > Lepidoptera > Erebidae > Hyphantria > Hyphantria cunea. Next base: position 1,054,244 of record PKRV01002000.1, read on the forward strand.
GTTTTATAATGAAACCACTCACGAAAAATTAGCTTGGTAGTAATATTTTGTAAAATTGGTACTATAAGACAATTGTCTCGTAAAATGACGGAGTAGACATACAATATTTTTTATGGTTTTTATTATACTATTTAATAGTTGTGCTACATACTGAGGTTTTTAGTGTACTGCAATAAAACCTGATAAGTGTTTTTTTATATGTTTATGAGTACATTATACATATATTTATCAGTGCTATAAAAATCTATTGATGTGTAAAAATATTTTACGATATTTTATTACATTGTATTTTAAACTGCTTTGTTGGTCTAGCGGTTCAAATCTCGGGTCAGACCAAAAGTGTTATTGAGTTTTTATGATTATATAAATACTATACTTAATAACAGTTCGGAATTTGGAAGGTGGGGTCTGAACCCGCGTGCCTCGGAGAGTACGTAAAACTGTCGGTCCTGCGCCTGATCTCCCCCTGATCGTGTCGGTTAATCGGATTATGAGAGAGAGTGTGCGCAAACAGAGAGTGCACCTGTGTTTGCGCAAACGCTTGTGCACTATAATATCTCCTGCGTAGTTGGCAAGTCTCCGTTGAGACTGGCTGCCGTGGCCGTAATCGGCTAGAAGAACATCATCATCACATGGTGATTATTTATGAACATGGTTTTGCAATGCACGTTAAATAAACATAGAGTGAGGCATTCGATATATTAATATAATACCAGATATTAAACAAATCTTGTCAATAATACGATGTATCACCTTCTCCAACTCATCCAGATGATGTGTAAGAACCGACTAAGGAGGTAAACTATGAAAGACACCAATACCACAAAAAGAAGGAATACTTGACACAGAACCTGTTATAGATATATATCAACGACCATTAATATCCCACTGTTGGGCACGGGTCTCCTGTTAGGAGAGGGTTAAGGCCATCCATTCTAGCCGAGTGCGGGTTGGGGACTAATAACACAACGTTGTGGCTACGTAATCTAATCCGTTGGATGTTTATTATCTGCCCAAAGGCCTTCAATTAAGCTTCACGACTATTGTCTTATGAAAACAACCGGGACCGACTGCTTAACGTGACCTTCGAATCACGAGACGCTAATGGTATCCTGCCACCAGCGGTCACTAGGTACTGCCCTCGCCGTCGTTGCCTACCCTCAGTGATTGTTTCCAATTGGGCAACTGGGCTAGAAGCGCCAGCATGGTATAGTTGGCCAAAACTCTTTTCCAAGGAGAAACTGTTGGAAATGATAAGAAACTCTTGAATTGCTTGAATGTTATTAAACAATTAGTGTAAAATAATGCATGTGGGTAATGGTTTGTTATTTTTTTTCTCAATTCTTTTATTCTTTGTTGCAGTCCCTACTGAGATGAGCGTTTTCGTGAGAGAGCATTTGAATTACTGGTATTCACTCAAGGCATTTTACTTTGCGAAGACTATGGCTGATCTACCATTCCAGGTACAAATGTGTTACTTAAATATTTAGACACTCTTTAAGGCGGCTTAAAATATACGCAAGTGGATAAAATATTAAGATTTTCTCAAATAGATCTTTGTCTTGACACCTATAGTTGAATAGATTTACGAAGAACATACAAATGTCAAGTGTCTTCTTCTGTTGACCTTCTGTCCTTACTTTGACTGGGTCAGACGTATAACTCTCTGTGTACCATGCACCTACAACAAAAAATACTGTGTTGCCATCTAACGAAGATACAGTGAACTACAGAGTAACTATTCACCCTACATTGCGCAATCAAAGTTATCGGACTGATGGATAATAATCGTTTCCCTTTACAATGGATGGAAACCGCATTCTTTCTTCCAAATTCTTAATAATTGTGAAATAATTGAAAGTGTAATTCCAATTAAAACAAGCTGCTTATTTTACCGTGGAAGAGCGACGGCATGAATGGGCCGGCTCGACCGGAGTGATACCACGGTCGCTCAGAATATCGATGTAAAATAGCGCTTGTGCTGAGTTTCACCGAGTGAGTGAGGATACCGGAGGCCCACACCCACCCGCACTGGTGACACCTCTGTTGTTGCGGGTGTTCATGGGCAGCGGTAATCGCTTACTATCAGGCGTGACATCTGGTCGTTTGCCACCTATTACATAATAATAAAAAAAATAACTAACACATCTCAATTCTTTCACAGATCGTGTTCAGTGGCGTCTACGTGATAATAGTGTACTTCATGACAGGACAACCAATGGAGACGGACCGTGTGCTCATGTTCACCACCATTAATATCCTAACCGCTCTCGTCGCTCAGTCCCTGGGCTTGCTCATCGGTGCTGCTATGAAGATCGAAACTGGAGTCTACCTTGGACCTGTTACCACAATCCCTGTTGTACTGTTTTCTGGATTCTTCGTAAACTTCAACGCGATACCCAGTTACCTTCAATGGTTAACGTATTTGAGCTATGTCAGGTATGGGTTCGAAGGAGCAATGCTCTCAGTCTACGGTTTTGGAAGAGGAAAATTAGATTGCTCCGAGGATTATTGCCATTTCAGACATCCAGATCTTTTTCTGAAGGAAATGACCATGGATAAGGCAAACTTCTGGGTCGATGTTGGAGCCCTTTCCGCTCTTTTTGTCTTCATTAGGGTAGTTTCCTATTTAGTTCTAAGGTTCAAATTAAAGATGATGCAATAAATATGCGTGCACAAATGATAAGCTTCGTCAGTGAATTTATTTCCAATTTTGTGATTTTGATGGAATCGGAGTTCGGATTAGTTGGGTGCACTTCAGTAAGAGATATTATGTTGAAATCATTCCTAGCGATTTGTTTTGTTTTGGGTCTGAGCCTTGTGCGTTTGAGGGATATTGAGAGTTTGTATTTTATTAAATAGTGTTGTCTCAGCTATCTACGCTTTAATATTATGAATGTACTTATATGGGTTCGATGCTCTAGTGCGGCGATCTAAAGTCCGATTCTAAATCAAATATATTTGATCATCACGGGTTCTGATAGCAAGTTTGTAGTTATAACGATAATTAATAAAAATAGTTTTCGAAATACTTTAGCTTTTTAGTACGCAGATAAAGAATAGATTGTTTATACGTACCCTTAGGGGCTAGTTTAAGGTTTAATAGGAGATCGGTCCCATGACTTAATTAAGTTCCTTGATTAGTGTATTTTCGTACGTTAGTTTACGGTTCATTTACATCACGCGTAGGCGATATAAACTTGTATGTACTCAACATTCTTAGGTATTTAATTAGTATTTTAAAGTACCTTTCATTACGCTAAAGATTTTTTCGTAAATCTCTGTGTCTATCTTAATTACCAGTATTTATTATTAAATAAACGACTGTGATTTTTATAAATTATATTGTTTTCAATTATACTTACCCTAAATACCTTTTACCTTAGTATAAGTTTTTACTTGGTGTTTTCATTTTCGGTAGGTTTCTACTTTTCTATATGGCTTCTGAAGTGCTTTGATAAAATAGATTAAGAATGAATGCAGGTGTTTCAGTTGGGGATAGCAAGATTATACACGTGTATTTATACCGATAGATAATATCTCTATCTTTATCTCACGGTCATTATAATTATCATAATTAAAATAAATTAGTACCTACTTTGTCACTTTGGCCATTCAACTGACAGAAAACTCAATGATTACGATAAGTCTATAGTAATTACGAATATGTCCTTATATCCACGAACTAGACTTGGCCTGTGACCACGCCCGCCTGTATGTCGGTTATCGTGGTGATTCTGGTGATTCTTTAAACTGATATAAAGATACCCAATGATGCACAAGCATCTCGGTAAGGTGGCGTCCTTTTTGCTTATGATTCTTCACTTTGGCAGGTCCATACGTAAAATAACTTTTATATTTAGGAACCGATCGAAATGAAACAAACACTAAATGTTAATTAGAGAAAAGTATTAGTATAAACCGCATTCAAATCGGTTACAACGTTTTTAAGATTAGCGTGAACATACATAGAGATAAGCAGACACACAAAAATAAAGCTATATAATAGTGTTTCTTATATACCTATCTTCCATGTAGAGACAGCGACCAGTTATGAATTTATTATATATATTGATGAATGTATGAATGAGTATTCATCAACAACCTATAATGCCCCACTGCTGGGCTCGGATCTCCTCTCAGGAGAGGGAAAAGGCCATACGTCCCCACGCTGACTGAATGCGGGTTGGGGACAGGCAACACAACGTTGTGACTACGTAATCTTGCCGTTGTATGTTTTTAAGCCAAGGGCCTCCAAGTAAGTTTCACGACTGTTATTCTATGATAACAACCGGGACCCACAGCTTAACGAGACCTTCGAATCACGGAGACGCTCATGGTATCCTACCACCAGCGGCCACCCATTAAGGTACTGACCGCGCCGTCGCTACTTACCCCTGGTGAACGTTTCTAATCACCGAGTGCAACAGGGCTATAAGCGTTTCGAACGGGTATTAAACAAGATTAATTATATATGTCGCTGAACCGATAACTACTAAAGTAAGCGTGTTCTGGAGTGGAGACCGAGTCTTGGCAAACACGCGTGGGACGCCCTCGAGCCAGGTGGCGGGATGACTAAGAGAGCCGGCGGGAACTGGATGCAAAAAACAGCAGACCGGGGCATGGTAGTGTGCCTTGGAAGAGGCCTATGTCCAGCCGTGGACTGCAAAAGGCTGATGATAGTATCATATAAAAATATATCATATCAACAGGCTGTTGCAGTATATACTGGATATTTGCCTTTTATATGATAAAATTTAGACTAAAAAAAACATGTGACATGATGGAATGCTTCTGTTAACACGTTTGGGGTTCAGTAGGCTTACAACATACAATGAGGAAACATTTGATTGTTTGTTTGCATTGAATATAACCAACATAAAAAAGCTAGAGATCCGTATGCAAATTTCGTGGTTTGGCCAAGTGTTCTAAGCTAGGACAGTTTGCTAAAACCGTGTTAAAATTTATAATATTTAAATTTTGGGTAAATACCAATGTCTTCCAGTGAGAAGAGGGGCGGGCTGTTAGTATTCATATAAATTTCTTTCAAGGTATGTAAAAAAAGTTAAAACTTGTATATTGTATGTATGTGTTTTTTTTAAATAATAGTTCGATGGCCTTTTTGTATATAGTAAAGGGTTTATTCTTTGAACTGCTAATGTTTCCACGTAATTATTTATCGCATCGGAATATTGCGGACAAAAAATATTAAACAAAAACTCCCATCGATAAAATCGTAATTCACAAAAACGTTGGCAAAAGCAATCAATGTCCGTGACCCACAGATTAGAGTATTATACGCCATCTATGTATCACTACAATAACTTCTAAATGTAAAAGAATAGGTTAGTTAATTTCGGGTCTGTATACTAGATGACGCTTCTAGAAGTGTTAGGTAAAGTCAAATAAATTTGGAACATACGTGTTGTTCGTTCGTTCGATGAGTATTAACTAGATGTCACTGTTTGAAGAAATGTGTACAGTTGAGCTTTGGTTTATTGCAATTCTCATAGGAACGGATTTAATTTGGTTCGGTGACAAGGACGTGGAAAGCTAACATGAAACTATGGTCAGCATCTTGCTGCTCAAGATTATATACACAGTTCCTAAGAAAGATCTGTTCTAAATGAATGATATGTATTAAAAAAAATTATGATATATGTGGCAAACGAGCAGACGTATCGCTTGATGGTAAGTGATTACCACCGCCCATGGACACCCGCAACACCAGAGGCGTCACAAGTGCGTTGCCGGCCTTTTAAGAAGGAGTACCAACTAACTTTAAAACAAAAATATATATATTACGTTTTATATATATAACGCACAATCCAAATCGCTGCACCTAAAATCCCGATATTTCGCATGTTGGTTCTTTAGTGATTACTTACGTACAACGTAAGTAATCACTAAGAAAGGAATTTTGGAAATGCCACCCCTAAGGGAGTAAAATAGGGTAGGAGAATATCTACTTCTGCGTGAGCGACGCCGCGGTCTAAATCTAGTGAATTATATTTTTTAAAACGTTTTATTATTTTTTATTCAAGCTTGTATACACGTATCGGCTCGAAAGCTCTCAGCTAGGAATTACAATGAGAACAATGTATCCTTAGAACTCAATTTCTTAGGCTCAATTTCTAGACGTACTGTCTTATGAATACAAAACATGTATCGTAAAAATATTTTACTCGATATATTTTTATTTATGTATTTATTTATAGATGGTAATACATTTAAGTTTTTTAAATCACGTACATATAGAATTTAGAATTAAAATAAAGAGTTAAAATTTTGTGAGGTTGTATGGTTAGTCTTTGAATCTACTAAACCGATTGATTTGAAAATTCTTTTATCAATAGAAATACACATTATTTGTGTGTCATAGGCTATATATTAATCAATACGGGGACGGGGTCGCGGAAAAAGTTTAATTTAATATTAGTTCATTTATCCGTTTCTACATCGGTCCTAGGTTGATTGCCTCGTTGGTGTAGTGGTAGCGTACGCGACTGCTGAGCTTGTGGTCTCGGGTTCGATTCCCGGGTCGGACCAAATCTTTGAATGACTTACAAATATTTGTTTTGGAGTTTTGGTGTTCTCTATATATAATATGTATGCACTTACAAAAAAGGTATATATGTATTTATATATTTAAATGTCAAGTACCCATAACTCAAGCTCAGCTTAACTTGGGACTAGACGGCGTTGTGTGTTAGATATCCGAAATATTTATTATTATTATTGTACTAAACGACAATATCCTTGGCAATAAAACGGGAATTAAAGGAAAGTGCACTAAATTTTGATAAATTCATCTTACGTGAACGGTAACAGAGATGATGTTTTGATTATCAACGCCAAGAAGAATTCTTCAACCAGAAGTTGTTGTTGTTATTATATTTACATATATACATATATGTATACTTCACCTGACCATTGGGCGTCCCACAATATGCCTGTTAAGAGGCAGTCGCCATTCCAGAACAGCGGTTGCCAGTTCTGCGGCTAATATGCCCAGCCCATTAATAATTCGATGGGTTACGTCGATGACCTTAGTGCTCTACCAGATCACCTCATTCCTGTTACAATCTCTTAAAGCCGAACATAACCCGTTCTATAGAACGCTGATCGATCAAGCGTACCGTAAGTATAGTCGTTTCGGCTACGTATGTCATGACGTTCTGATTAAAAACTTTCATCTATGGCACGTGGGATCGACACTTCGACGACCCGCTCAAAATGGCTGACATGAGTTGGATTCGAGCAGCTCTAAATCAATCTGAGTGATGAGAGATGCCTCGTTCATTAGTGAACTGCAATTGTGATAATGATAATGATATATATGACTGTCTCTGTGGCTCAGTGGTAGCGATTGCGACTGCTGTGCTAGAGGTCTCGGGCTCTATTCCTGAGTCCGGACCAAACGTTTTTATGATCTGCAAATATTTGTTTCGGAGTTTGGGTGTTTTCTATGTATAATATTTATTTATTTACAAAAAAGAAGTATATAAGTATTAATATCAGTTGTCTAGTACCCATAGTACAAGCTCTGCTTAGTTTGGGACTAGATGGCGTTGTGTGTTAAAATGTCTGAACATATTTATTTATTATTTATTTATTTAAATATATATCAATACCATAACCTTTTCGAGATTAATAATTACTCCATAGATGTTTATTAAATGATATTCAAGTGTGTTTCTTTAGATTCATATTGTAAAGCTACATTTCCTTCTTTGACTAGCTATTATTTTAGTTTCACCTGTCACGATGTTTGTCTGTAATCAAAACTTGCAAGTTAAATTGGATACACTTCCCGATTTCCGATTGAGTTGAAATAGAAACATACCTGTAGTTCCGAAGACAATACAATTATATACAATCTGTATTATTATTAATCCGAAATGGCCGCTATAACAAAATGGCGACGTACATATTTCTGAAACACCCACCCAATATGGGTGTCAAATGAAAGATCTTAAAGTTATTATGTTTATTAACACTTAATAAAAGCTTGTTTTTAAAAAAAATCTTTTAAAATTAATAACTTGTTGTAAAATTCATACAGTAAGTATAGGTACGTACATACGTAGCGTATTGTAAGTATAAGTACTTGTAAAAAGTATATGGTTTCATCAATTCTTCTATCAATCTGTCCATCCGGTCTTGGGCAGTCCGAATCTATCCACCGCAAGCCACTTTCCTCAAGTCGTCAGTCGAACATCCCCCCCCCACATGATTGACAACCAATTTTTATTCTCTCCTATTACTAGTTAGTGCATTATTTCATACGTCCAAACACGTAAATCTGACTTAATCAATACACAATTAATCGAAACAGTTAAAACGATGATTACTAATCGAGTAGCCCGCACAGCTACGTTCCTAAATATCGAATTAATTGGTTTTCGCAGTTCTATGTGTGAATTTGTGAGCCGATACGAACGTGAGTTAAATTTAACAACCAGAAATTAAAATAATGTTTTAGAAAGTCAGCAGTTTATCTATTAAATGAATTTGAATTTGATAATATTGATTTTTTATCGGTGTGGTGTATTAAGAATATAGAATATCACTATCTCTATTAATTCCAAGGATGTCGTAAAAAGTGACTAGGAGAAAAAAACTATACAGGATATCACTGTAAAAAAGAAGGATAACTTGAAACAAATTCCTTTCATTACGTGTGGAAACCCCCACAGGCCGCACCTGGGTTTGCGGCGGGTCGGTGTGCCGGAATCATCAAAACGGGAAGGGTCCGGGATACGCTTTATTACTACATCGAGACCCTAGTAAATACAAAACCTTTTCTTTTTTTTTTTTGACCTGGTGGAATGCATTTACGCACTTCGCTCCCCCCCGCGGGGACAGGGGGTTCGCTTTGTGTGGGACACCTGACTGACACCAGCCAGACTACTACTAAACCACCACGGTGTGCCACTCTGCGCCTGAGACGGGAGAGATCCGAGAACCGCTTTCTTACGCCATCCGGAGTAAATACAAAACCTTTTTTTTTTTTGACGTGGTGGAATGCCTTTACGCACTTCGCTTTCCCCCTGCGGGTACAGGGGGTCCACTTCGTGTGGGACTCCTGACTGACACCAGCCAGACTACCCACTAAACCACCACGGTGTGCCACTCTGCGCCTGAGAAGGGAGGGGTCCGGGAACCGCTTTCTTACGCCATCCGGACCGGAGTAAATACAAAACCTATACCAACCCGTCCGCGCAGGCAATGTACCTCGTAGACTGAAAAGTCCTTTTCATAACGACGTTTATATGCAGCTCTGGACTATTATGGGCAGTAAATAATGATGATAATTATTATTGGTCTTTTTTTAGTCATTAGTAGAAATAAAGCAAGTGATTAAACATACTTTAATAGTTTCAATCAACTTTATATTCACACTGTAGCATGGGAGCGCCACGCTTCGGCATGAATAGGCCGGTGCGACCGGAGTCATATCACGTCCTCACAGAAAACTGGTGTGAAGCATCGCTTGCGCTGTGTTTCACTTAGTGAGTGAGGGTATCGGAGACCAATATCCCAGTCCGTCCCCCATCTGCCCCGACATCCTCCAAATGCTGGCAACGCACTTGTGACGCCCCTGGTTTTGCGGGTGTCGATAGGCGGTGTTATTGCTCACAATAGGCGATACATCTGATCGTTTGCCTCCTATTTCTTAAAGAAACTAACTAACTTAATACTAAAACTTCATCCTGATAAATAACGCAGATAAATCTAATATCACTCTTCAGTCTTCAAAATAAAGAAAATACAATATAAGGTGCCGTTTTCCTTAACCCAAAGTAGAGACGTTAAAAGATAAAAAGATAAGCATCGTTAGATCCCAGGAGCACTGTAGTGTTTACCAACTAAATACAAAGTTTGCCACAGTTTGCCACTAAAGATTACATTGTGTTGATAATTTTGAGAGACCTTACTTTGTGGAGATGGAGTCTTGTTTATATTGGAAGAAACTTACTTGACATTGGATGAGAGTAATAGAGTGAGATTTTCGTTTTTTTTAACGGAGTGTAATAGATATATTATTTTAGTATAATATCATTGTTAGTTACTGATGTAAAACAGTTTTTTTTGTTTCACTATTTGTCTGTTTCCCTACCTCCATCTCTAGATCGTTTAACTACTGAAGTATCACTGACAGAGATTTTGAAGAGAACTGTAATCTTTATAGATTTGCGAATATTTCAAGAACCTACTGTGATAAAACTATTCATTAAGTACTTAACATAGGTGGGCTTAAGTTTTTTCTGATAATGTCAAAATAAAGTTGCACACATCTTAATACTATACTTAGATGGAAAGATTAGAGATAGAAAAAAATTAGAAGCACTTTCTAATATGTGAACAATTATATCATTCTGAACAGACAACAGGTCGTTACCTCAGATCAAATGGGCCGCAACGTAATAATTGGTAGACATTGAAGATCTCCATTATCCATTGTGGAAAACTTCGTGACCTCGACAGCCTAATGATTACACATTATTTTAAGGTCACATTGGGCTAAGTTGGACGAAACTGCTTTAAATAAGCGATTGTGCTGCACTATTTTTTGTATTCTATGAAGGTGGAGTTACTAAGGTCATTTGGCTGGCTAAATGGACGAAGTTTAAGATTATTACGTTACTTTTTTATCGAATGTCAAACGGTTTTATTCACGAAACTTGAATAAGTAGGGTATCAGTTAGTGTCATTTCATAGACCTTATATGCTATCCTATACACTGCTTTATAAAAAAGTTCCAAGGACTTTTGGGGGTCAGTGAATATAGTAACCTTTCAAGCCTTACATTTTAAAAAGTATAAATACCAGTCTTATCATGAACTCTAATCTCAAGAACAATGACATATATTGGGAGGGAAGCGAGATCAGAATGAACATGTTATTACATGCTGATCCTCAGAAGCGAAAACTATTTTTTTTAGTATATACCGCATTACAATTAATACATATAAAAAAAATCTTATATTTATTTCAAATCTAATCAATTTGTATTTATTTCTCTGAAAAAGGTACATTATCTTAATACAATGTATAATAGCAGTTCAAGTTAAAGCCTTTATGAGAGCTGAAGCTAGCCAGCTTTTTGACCCGAATGACAGACACCCTCTCTCTCCGACGGTATAATAATATTACCTAAAGTAATGAAATAACTCTTTTCTTTCTACGTAAGATTCGAAACAATTACGTCACCAAAGTCTCCTTATCATCAACCTATCAAAGTACATTGCTAGTCATTGGCCTAAACTCAAACCATGGCAAGATTTTTACCTACTTCCTGGTATTATAAGTGGTCTGAATTATTCCGAGTGGATAAAACCGAATTACAGAGAAATGATGATGATGATGCGGCCCTATCACATATACCCAACTACTTCTTAATTCAATCTTAGAAATATTATTTTTTATATACACACATTTCCTTTTCCGATCTCGACTTCTCTAATTGTATGGTCAATGACAATAATTTTGCCCTCTACTTCTTATAAATAAATAAATAAAATAAATAAATAAATATGTTCAGACATCTTAACACACAACGCCATCTAGTCCCAAACTAAGCAGAGCTTGTACTATGGGTACTAGATAACTAATATTAATACTTATATACTTTTTTTTTTGTAAATACATACTTATTATACATAGAAAACACCCAAACTCCGAAACAAATATTTACAGATCATACAAACATTTGGCCCGCCTCAGTAATCGAACCCGAGACCTCTTGCACAGCAGTCGCATTCGCTACCACTGCGCCACAGAGGCAGTCAAATAGGAAATAATTTGTGGCTTGCAATATGTGGGCGTTTAATACGTGATACCCCTTCAGAGGTACCGTCTTGACTATCTGTATATACCTACTCGTAAACAGGTGTACTATAAAAGAATTTGCACTTAAATTAAACAGTCAGTAACAATTGATAAAGACTTTCTCTTTGGCAAGACCAAAGAAACTAAATGTTCTCTGAAGAATTTGATTTCAACTTTAAAATTAACACAAATTAGTACGTGTTTACTTTACTTGGTCAACTTGTTTTAAATGAACTCTACGTCTTTGTTCAAGTGACCGAACTCCAAGAATCTATTAAACATTAAGTTGTGTTTAGTTGCCAAGTAAACGAACCTAAAATATTAAAGAGCCTGACCAGTTACCATTGAACTAAACATGTACTGTAGTGTTTCCTTAACCCAAAGTAGAGACGTTAAAAGATAAGCATCGTTAGATCCCAAAATTAAAGAGCTTGACGAGTTCCCATTGAACTAAAAATGTACTATGTGTTTTAGCTACATTGTGCCATTTTTGTGTTGATGCTACGCTCAAGACTTTTATTACCAGAGTTAGTTCCGACAGATTTTATAACTGGTCTCAGAATAAAACTGCTTTAATGTCGAGTTGCGAATAAATTTGAATTTTTATTGGCGACATCAGACAAAGAATTTTTAGTCAATCCTTTATGTCTCTACACAATTGATTTTATTAGTCATTTATTTTTTTAGCCAGCGCCGTCTGCAGGAACTTACTATTGTATTTGCATTGCGTAATTCACATTCTTCTAGCAACACTGCCTGGAAAGCGATTACCAGAACATAGAAGCATTATAAGTTAATGTTGCTTTTATTATTAAAGCCTATTTAGTGACTAAAGTAACCTAATTTTTGTACGGATTTTAAGGATTCGAAATCTTTAAATAATTTAAACATATAATGTTATAAAAATCATATCTGAGAGTCTCACTACAGAAAATATATTATATATATTATAATCTGAATATTATAACACATCACAGTCACATAATATCTAGTACCTGAATGATCGAGCTTTGCTTGGTCCAATAAAGAAAAAAAGCTAAGTGGCGTACTCGTCTAGTGGCGCCCTCCAAAACGTAGTATACTGGGGATACTCAATTTCATGAAAATTGTTGGAGCCGTTGTCGAGATTCAGATTAAATATATACAAGAATTGCACGTTTAAAGGTATGAGATTATATAAAATTCTCGAGTCACGTTGATGTTCTCAATAATCTCGGCAACTAACGGATTTTCACTTTTTTTTAATGCATGTTTTGTTGGCGTACCTAAGACAGGACATTTAACATCACGCCTGGGCCAATAGAAGTTAAGCATGATTGAAAAGAGGCGCAGACGAAGGCCTGCTAGAATATTTACATTTATGATATCACATGTCTACTGCCATAATAAAGATTTTGTTAAGTTTGGGATTAAATTGTCATGTATCGCATAGCTTGACACTAAACTGTTATTGTCGTTTTATACATCCCTGTTTTCTCCTTCGTGTTTATAAGCGTTAATTTATGTATGATGTATCATTGTTAAATTAAAAAAATGTACATATATTTAGTAATGTTTCAGAAACATTTGACAAATACACAATCACAGTAACAATTCTTTGCCAAAACAAGTGATTTACAACTCTAACAATACATAATAGATATTCATTTGGCACAAAATCAAGTTATCTCAAATGGTTACGTAACGAAAGTGTAATAGATGGCCTTGAACTTGCTTCCCAGAGCCGAGTCCTTCTGGGTAAAGGAGCGCTTTAACTTGTGAAGGACGATGTAGGCCGGTTTGGCGAAAGTTGCAAACGTTTGATATTTGTCTCGAGTTTTGGGATAAAGGGCTTACTGTACCGCGATCCCGAACCTTGGAGGGTTGGAATACGGAGGATGAATGGTGTTTTTTTATTATATTTTGTATACTTCTAGTTTAAAACTAGAGGTCAGTTGATTTACACGCTACTGACTCTATGTTAAAGTAATTATTACATTAAACAAGTTAATTATTTCATATCGAAACCAAGCTATTGTAGTACACTAGTATTTATTTCTGTTTTGTAACTCTCACATTCTTATACTTAAATCTATCACAATCATTAATTGTCCTCACCCGAACATAGGCCTCTTCTTAAATAGTGGTTTTGATGTATTGAAGCCATTATTATACACATTTTTCTGCAGAAAGCTATACCTTTTTAATTCCCATAAATTTCATTTTGATCTAAATCTTTTTCATTCTTATCGAAGTTGCGTCTTTATGGATGTCTGTATAGACCTCTATAAATAAGAGATAGTTACATAAGCCCAAATCGTGGTGGAAACCATTCAGATAACTTTAATACGCAACTCGATTGTTGAGACGTATATTCAGTTATAAGTTTTGATGTTATCATTGTTGTTTGCTGAACATGGTTTATTACTTATAAGGATTTCCTGGTACCTCTGTCATTGCTATGCTTTATTGTGGTGTGAGTGTCTATGTATGATATTTTAGTTGGGCTATAGGAACCCGTCAAAACCTCGATTCTAAGGAGGTTTGATGAGTGCTTTTAGCGGTCGCCATGCTGCTTTCTACTGCGCTAAGTATTTTGGGCTCATACCCGACATGAGGTAACACTTTATGTGATTCACGAATTGTTTTTCTGAGTCTGGGTATCCTTTGTGGTCCGTTTCATGTATGTTTGAAAAATCCCCGACACATTATATTTTCTTAGTGCGGGAGTTATCTATTAAAATTTTAATTTATTAATACAGCGATATTGTTGGCTGATGTTTAAAACTAGATCTTGTCAGTAATAATATTGTTCAATTGGTACCACCTGCTGATATGTTGTTCAAAATATTGTAATGAAACTGCACCACTGAAAAATTAAGGTATGCTTGAAGTGTTTAGAATTTTTTCCGGAGATTTTTTTATATGTATATCTAACAGTATTCAGCCAACTTTATAATAATAAGAATCATATTTTACTATTATATTTTGCTGATGGTTTTGCTAATTTAAATTGATTTTTGATCTTCTTTAAAGCCAGGGACAAATTTTCAATGAAGTTTTTTTTCTATTTTCTTTTTAAATTTAAGGGCCTATTAAAGTAATTCTAATCTACCTGATAGAAAACATAAGTAGAATCCAACAGTGGCGATCACCATATTCGTAGCGAATGCAGACAATGCAACAATGCAGAATGGTAACCCACACATTGACGATCCAGTGATGCTTCTGCGTCAGTGATGAGACCGGAGGGGTCTTGCACACACTAACGAAACTCGACAGCACGAATGCTGTAATTTTACGTCGACCTTCTGTGCAAGAATAGTAACGCCCCGGTCGAGGCGGTCTGCCGTGCTGAATTTAGCATGGCTCTTCTGTCTTTGAAGTTTTACATTTTGCAATATTTGTAAATTTAGGTCGGGCCAAAAAGTGCTATCGAGTTTTTCTGATTATAGAGCAGCTCAGGGTTTGGAGGTTGGAGTCTTAGCTCCCGTGCCTCGCTTAGAGCACGTAAAGCCGCCGGGCCTGAGCCTGATCTCTCCCAGGTCATGTCGGATATCCATTCGACATGACTGGTGAGTCCCATCGGATCATGAGAGTAAAGGAATAGAAAGTGCACTTGTGTTTACGCACCTACTTGTGCACTATAATATGTCTTTCGTAATTTGTTGGTTCCCGTTGAAACTGGCCACCGTGGCCAAAATCGGCTAGGAGAACATACATTTTAGACTTTTAGCGTATACTTCATGTTTGGTCCCATTTAAACTGAAGGGGCAAATATCATCCCCAAGGGCAGAAAAAATGTTAATAGGTTCCATTTTCACGCAGGATAAACAATGGTTGTCGTCTGTATTGGTATAACAATTTGTTTACAATATGTGTGTGTTTAGAAGCATTATATTTCAGTCTGGTTATTATATTTCAGGTTCTGCCTGGCTAGTAAGCAAACAGAGTGTTTGATATGTCGAGTAATTAAGAAACTAAGTTTAATACTATTTGTTAAGCAAAAGTTGAAACAAACAACACTAGCAAACCTCCTAAAAGCGATTAAGTTCACAAGAAAATTTACTATCTCTAAAGTCTTGACATATCCGTACTCAATTTTCACCAACTTTTAGGCTTATATAATAGTACCTTTTTCTGAACGGAAATCTTTTCGGATAGCACCTGATGGCATGTCAGACTCGAACTGACTAAAACCGCACGCCGTAAGTCACGCTGTTACCCAAGCTTGCTTCTGCTAGGGTAACAGATGGTCTCATCTGTCATCCTCAGGCTTGCGCTTATGGAGGACGGAGATCATTTTGCGATCTCCGTCACCTGAGTTGTCTGTGATACCTGGCCCGTTCCTGGGCCTAGGAAACTCCAACATCCCTTTGGCAAGTAACTTGCTCGCAGAAAGAAACAGCGGAGCTCTTTAATTAATAGTACCTGGATGGCGGAGCTTTGCCCCGTTTTTTTTGTAAATTTCTAAAAGTGAATCCTAAGAAAATCGATTAATCGCCCCCGAAACAACCTCCACACTTCATAAAATCACTCACTATATCGGTATTAGGCCCTCTACATTATCTTGCCTATGTGAATGACATGAACAATGTCATTCAAAATTGTGTCGTTTACCAGTATGCTGATGATACGTGTCTCATTTCGGCTGATAGTGATATATTGATAGCTATGAGCCGACTACAAACAGATTTCACACTTCTTACAAAGTGGTCTCATGATGTAGGGCTGGTTTTGAATGCACAGAAGACTAAACTGCTTCATGTGTCATCAGCATATAATAGGGTGCTAACTGATGATGACATTCAATTGGTTGCGCATGATCACGACTGTATGCACGGTAGAAAAACTCAGTGTAACTGCGAATGCATTCATAAAGTTTGTGAAATCTCGTACTTAGGAGTAACAATCGACAATAGGTTCAATTGGGCGGCTCATATTGATACTGTGTGTGATAAACTACGCACCATTTTGGCAAAAGTCTGTATACTTAAGTATAAAATACCTTTCGCTATTTTACTAGATATGTATACAGCTTTAGCGGAAAGCATTATACTGTATGGGCTTAGTAGTTACGGACGTACGTTTCAATCATATTTGAATAAAATATATTTCTTACAACTTCGTTTGTTAAAGTCTATTGTACCTAGGAAAATTCAAAAGCAATTTAACTATAGTGATGAAAAATTATTTAAATTTTGTAAAGTGATTCCAGTTCATGAGAGAGTGAAAATGGTGCTCACCATAGAAAACTATTATAAATTCAATTGTAACCTAATTAAACACCCAATCACTACACGCCAAATGGCAAATAAAATGCTGACAGCCAAAACAGCCAATAATTACTACGGCAAGCGAACTACTGACTACCTCTTACCAAGACTTATAAATGAAATACCAGTAGTAACAAGAAATAAAATTAATTCATCTAACCTAAAAAGAATAGTCAAAAATATCTACTTACCCAAAGCAAACAGTAATGTAACAGAAGCCTATAAATAAAACATCTTACATAAACCATAATATAATAAATATAATAATTACATTACAAAAAAAAAAAACTCATAATAGTTACCAATCATACTGTATAGACCCTGAGCCTCGTAACATTAGGTAAAAAATATTAGCTTCATCGTACGTAAACAAATGTACCGGTTGCTAGAAATATTTGTTCGCCTACCTACCCTGAGTCTATTAATTATTGTAGTGCTACCAAAAATTTTGTATAATTCATATATTTACCTGATTTTTTGTTCTTATTGTGCATGTAGTAATTAAAGTAACAAAAAAATGAAATGTGGATTGTACACTCACACCCAAGATAAACCACTACAGGTTTGATGGGTGTTTTATGTCTGTTATTGTATGTTGTTATTCTATTTTAAATAAATAAAAAAAAATATATATATACATGTCATAAAATCGTTTTATTTTTTATTTTATGCAATAGGGGGCAAACAAGCAGAAGTATCGCCTGATGGTAAGCGATTACCGCCGCCCATGGACACCCGTAACACCAGAGGCGTCACAAGTGCGTTGCCGGCCTTGGGGGATGGGGAGCGGGATGGGAAGAGGGATGAGGGATGGGATGAAGGGTTGGATTATGGAACTCCGGTATCCTCACTCATTTGGTGAAACTCAGTGCAGGCGTTGTTTCACACCGGTTTTCTGTGAGGCCGCGGTATCACTCCGGTCGAGTTGGCCCATGCATGCCGAAGCGTGGCTCTGCCACGGTATCTCAGAATCGTTGGATTCCGAGATTCAGATTAAATATATGTATATAAGAATTGCTTTTAAAAGTAAACATATATATGTTCAGGTGACTTTACTCTGATCGTATAAGAGTCGTAAAAGTTACGACATATATACATATATATATTTATTATGGTTAATTAGCGGTTGGATGTAATAGCTGGCAACAGGCTACTCAAGTTTTTAATTAGTCTTAACAAGTTCGCAAGGCTTATTACCTTTGGCGAAATTTTATTACTCTGTAACATGTTGGAGTTGACTCTCAATGCAGTTGTGTTTTTTCTTTATGTTTGTTGCCACAGAGATAAGTTATTATCGAATTTATTTAGAAATATTTTTTTTGTCAAAATGTAATATCGTCAAATTTGAATCATGACTCATTTTAAGCATATTTTTTAACAAACATTCAAAAACAATAAAGGTTTTCGATATTTTTCTGCCACTAAACGGCGCTAATAAACAACAAAAATATTGTAATATGATATTGAAAGCTTTGAAATGTAAAGCCCAATGCATTATTTGTGAGTCTAATAATTAATTCCACATGTAATTTAAAATACTAGGACCAAACCCCGAATATGTCAAAAGCAAGGCTTTACAAGCCAATCACAATATGGCTTGTTACGATGTACCTTATTGTAACATATAGGGAACTCAAAATTTGTATTTTCATGTTTGTCACCGGTTTACGACATACTCGTGCCTTTGGTTGTATGGGACCCAATTTGTGGCGGAGCTGAACCCGCCTGCGTCGTGATTGAACTCAAATTGAAAACGAATGAACCACTCACGTGCCCTACCTTTAAGAGAGGCGGAAGTACCCTAATTTATTTTATTTTATGAATGAATGAAAAAAATACGCTTCACCATATTTTTATTAAATCTTGGCACACAATTTGTGATCTTAAACATGTTACCGGGATTTGCTTGGTATTTTTTTCTTAATTTTCTAATAATAAATCTTACCTAGATCAATTTACCACCCTCGAAACCCCCTGCATACTAAATTTCATGAAAATCGTTGGAGCCGTTTCTGATATTCAGATTGTGTATACTACACAAAAATTGCTTGTTTAAAGGTATTAAATGAAGGCTGTGGCTAATTTGGGGCCGTATGTGAGATGTGCCATGTGAACATTATGTTAAGAAATAAATATAAATAAAATAATACGGACATCTAACACACAACACCAATCAGTTTTCAAACTAAGCAGATCTGGTACTATAATAGATAGATTGATTGAAAGAATATATACTTCTGTTTGTAAATACATTGACAGAAAACACATATATTGGTAGATCATACAAACATTTGGTCAGACCTAGGAATTGAACCTGACCTCAAGCTCCGCTGTCGCATATATTACCACGGCGCCACCGAGGCAGTTAATATAATAATATATAATTAAAACTAGCTTTTGTGTGGCTCTGCCTCCGTTTTTATTGGTTATAACAGCAAAGAGTAGCCTATGTCCTTCCTCAAGAATCAAAGTATCTCCATGCCAATTCATCCTAATCGGTCCAGTGGTTTTGCACACAGACAGGTAAGTTTACTATCGCACATATATAATAATTTTTATAATGGCCTTTAATGACGAATAATTTTTTACGATGTATTCTATGCCAACTTATAATCAAGATTTAATGCAAGTCCTTGATTTTTATAACTCAGTTATAATCAACTATCGCCGCCCACTGCTGATCGAAGGTCTCCCCAAAGAAGCGTCAACTGACCGGTTATTAATTAATTTATTTTTATGAGACACTACAGTTGTAAAAACTTCTTATATTTAAATTCCAACAGATTAAACAAGGACTCTATAAAGTGAGAAAGTAAAGAGCAGTATCGAACATTCCACTGAATCGAATTCAGCCATCACAGACCAGATCGATTAGTAAGTGAGACTTTACTCGGTAAGGTTTTAGTAGGTTAGTCGATGTATATACATGAGTATAACGAGTTTTGCAATCGATGTTTGTACCTATGTGTACATAGAGGAGCACTTGATGGTGGTTGTCTAAGGAGAATAAATTACTGTTTTAGAGTCATTATTTTGCGATAGTAGTTTCTGGACAATTGATTAGTATATGGTTGTTGATTGTGTTGCTACGGTATTAAGTTCTAACCATTAAAATTTTTGATTTCAAGAGCTTACACAGAATTTGCTGTTAAGGCGGTATTTGTCTGATTGTATTTATTTATTAGTTCGTCGGAATGCATACAAAATTTTATTTGCAGTTTCTATTGGTGTTGAAAAGCTTCGAAACTTTGTTTTATAATTATTGTAGTAGTTGTTTAGTTCACTTTTAAACTTTTCTGTACATTAACTTAGGAATAAGGAGATAATAGAACATATATTTAAATTACACATATTCATACCAACGATAGCAAAACCAACAGACAACATCTGACAGGTATGTTAATTCAAAAAAATTCTTCATCGAAATACAACATATCTGTATACCACGTGCTATACTAGTCTGGAAGTAAATTGGATTCGTCGATACACTCTGTATATCCTCAATATGACGTTAGGCGGGAGGGGGAAAACGACGCAACCATGCCTCCTGGCTGCAATGAGATGAACTGATTGCATTTGAGAAGGAGTTACGTTGCAGATGCATCCGATGTTGAAATACAATTTTGATGTGATTTGTAAGCCGAGTTGAATATTATCATTTCGTTTTTAAAAACAGAAAAAAATATTTAATAAGAAACTTGTCAATTTGCCGTACAACAATGAGTTTATTAAATTAAATTAATATTATAAAGAAGTGAAGAATGAGGCGCTCATAGCCCCGTTGTACGCAAGCGACGTTTCACACCAGTTTTCTATGAGGACATGATATCACTCCGGTCGAACCGGCTTATTCATGCCGAAGCGTGGCGCTCCCATGGTACAGTGTGAATATAAAGTTGCGCTGTTTCACATCATGTATCTGTGAGGCCGTGGTATCACTCCGGTCGAGCCGGTCCGTTATGCCAAAGCGTGGTAGAGCCACGGTAATAAGTAAAAAGTATATAACTCACTATATACTTTTTTTTTTTTTTTAATATTTAAACTGCCAAAATGACTCTGCCCTGCCTGATGGAAAGCATGAGCAGAATCCAAGAGTGGTGGTCACCATCCTCAATGCGAAAAAGAACAATTCAGCATGGTGACCCACACTATGGCGGCCTGGGGGGAAGGGGGATGGTGAGGGGGATAGGGGGCGTTGGATTGGGGTATGGGCCTCCGGTATCCTCACTCACTCGATGAAACACAGCTTAAGCGCTGTTTCACACCGGTTTTCTGTGAGGCCGTGGTATCACTCCGGTCGAGCCGGCCCATTCATGCCGAAGCGTGGCTCTCCCACGGTGATACAAATTAAACCGTACTATAGTGAATAGGTGCTTGTTAAGGGGACAATGCAAAGGATACCTATGACCTTTATGAGATCGGTTGATATATATAAGTATGTTAATCAGCAGTTCGGTTACCATGGCTTTGCTTAGTTTGGGATCAGACAGCCGTGAGTGAAATGTGTGAGGAGATTATAATAGAAAACAACATCTGATTAAGATTGGTGGAGCGAAGGTCTCAGAGGGCGGCAACGATCTTGTAACTTAGGTGTCATCATGTACATGTCCGTCGGTTGTCAATTACATTTTTCGTCTATTTATATAATATATTTAAATAAAATACAAAAATATCTAGGAACACTAGATGCATATAAAGTATTCATAGTGATATAAGTAGTACTTATACTATGTTAATACGAAGTTAGCTATTTGCATGACAGCGGGTTTAGTTTGTTTCCAACTGTATAATATGCGCTCGTACTACCAATTGGAGTGCCTGCCGCAAGAAACTTGTAAGTGTAGAACTTTGGAGTTAAGGTTTCAGTGGCTGTGCTAGTCTTCATTTAGAATTGTATCTCAGATTTCCCTCCTTATTAATAGGTTTTCAATTGTGTGGAGTGATAAATAGATGTTTGAAATCATCAGTGCTGTCATGAAACACGAATTTTGATCGGTTGAACGATTACTAAGTATCGATTACGCCTTGGCTGGCTTCGAAAAAAAGATTATACAGCTGTATTACTGTTTTATTTTCTATATCCTCAGTTTAATAGTTTGATTCGAAACTAATCGGATAGTATAGTTAAAATCGTAGAAAGCCTAAAAACCCGTCTAGAATTTCTCAAAACATTTACCTAATCCAATTAAATATTTGTTTTTTTAGCTCAAACAATCACACAATACAATAAAAGCTGCCGAGAAACTAGCTCGGGGTCAAAATGTCCATTTGTTGTTTACACAGCCAAATCAAACGAATTTTCCCTTGAACTCGTCCGAATGGGTCCCAGTCCAGCGCTAAACACTACAGGGGCAACTGGCGTGTCTCATTGATACGGACTACTCGTCCCGAATTCGTTTTATTGCTAACGTAACATACGTAGCATTGGATGTATTTGGACGAATCTCTACTGAATTTAAGTCGTAAATGTTATACTGAATTATTTAGTAAATACAGCATATGTGTGTGTTTGATTTTCTTTAGTATAAAAATCATTTTAAATTCTTCGTCCATTTAAATATACAAGTAGTAAGTATTCGATCATAATTTATTTAATCATGACAAAAAAGTCTTGTGGATCAATGATCAATAGAATAGAATAGAATACACTTTATTGTACAATAGATATAACAGCTTATACAAATATATAGTTTACATACTACATCAATTGAATTACCGTGTACAAATGGCGGATATCTATAATATATTAATTCGGAAGGAAAAATATGTACTCCTTTTTACGAAAATCGTGCAAACGGAGGGGTATAAAATTTGACATAGTTATATATTACTTATAACACCATATATTCCACTTTCTCCATTGTGGTCTTTAATTCTGAAATTTTGGGTCATTAACAAACCGAATGCCCTGTTTATTGCCACTTACAGTTGTACATCTACACATATATATGCCGGTAACCTTTGAAATTAATACACTGTGTTCTGTACAGAAACTCTAAAGTATATATATATATATCTATGTATGTTTGTTTAGTTTTTTTAAAGACAACTCCCGCATTAGTAATTTACATCCTGTGTCGCGGAGGACTTTACAAACATACATGAAACTGACACTAAGTACAAACAGACTTAGAACAACAATTTATGGATCACACAAAGTGTTATCCAATGTAGGATTTGAACCCACAACACTTAGTGTAGTAGGAAGCGGTGTGGCGACCACTTAAACCACTAGGCCAAACGTCACCGCGTTTTATCATGCCTGTAGTGATATATTATGTAACGCAAATAGATATTTGTATTTAAACGGATAATTATTAACGTGACGCCGTGACTTGGAGCGAAGGTTAAGCCGTCAGTGCCGATTGTCATCAACTTCTATCTTAAATTGTTATTGGGAAGTCAGTGCCCTTAAATGTACTGACAACTACTGCAATCTTCGAACTTAGTTCGTTTGCGTTGCGGTGGTTCGACGCCAGTCGCTCCATGATTAAACTTGTAGCCGACTTAAAATAATAATTATGGAAATAATAAAGGTTAGAAAGATGATTAAGAATTTGTACTAGGTAACAAATAAAGAAAATGATTAGTCAACTTAGTTAAAAACTATTAAAAATACAGCGTGATGTAAAGTACTGTACGTCTTGTAACATCAACGTTTAAAAAAAAGTGTATTTAAAGATTTAGCAATCTCGATATGGTTCTATTCAGTATCCTACACTTTCAGGATTAAGATTATGTGTATTAAAGTCGAGTTGTTTTTTGATCTTGGTTATAAATGGCTTACGTACTTATTTTTTACTTTGAACATTTGTAGCGGTTCTTAATAAGAAATTATGTTGGCTATTATTAGCTGTGGAACGATGTAAAGTAATTTGAAACCGTAAGAAAAAGTTAAAAGTGCTTACATTGACTGTATCTATACTAATATTATACACAGGTATACTAATATTATAATTACGTGGATAGGGGGAGATGGGGGATGAGTTGGGGTATGGGCTTCGGGTATTCTCACTTACTCGGTGAAACACAGAGCAGGCGCTGTTTCAAATCGATTTTATGTGAGGCCGTCGTATCACTCCACTCGTGCCGGCTTATTTATACCGAAACGTGGCTCTCCCACGTTCAAGATGAAGAAGCCTATAATATCATCAGTACATTTTTCTTTCTTTTCTAAACCAGCTTATTTAAAAAAAGTTTTAATATTCTATTAAAGGTAAGTGTATAAGGCAATCTATGTTTTATGTTTCTACTCGGGATGTTTGTAAAGAGAATCAGATGAAACAAATAACCTTCTGTACGGCTAATACGAGAGAGGATCGGGCACACAAGGGTGAGGCGCAATCATTACTAAAAGTTATTTTACGAGCTCTATAAAAGATTGCCCCCATATTATGTTTTTTTTAAAGGGATTCTTTCGAAAACTGGTTACGCGTAAACACGAAGTATTTCAGATTTTCTTAAAACAATTTTGAGGAGAACCTTCGATTTTTTATTGTATAGTGGGCAAACGAGCATATATGTATATATGAGAGCATCCGCAACACCAGAGGCGTCACAAGTGCGTTGCCGACTTTTTAAGAAGCAGTACGTTCTATTCTTGTTTGAAGAAATAAGTTTGAATTGAAAGAAATGACAGTGGTACACTCCGTGGTCCCCAGTTCACCCGAGCGATCCCCAACTTTCCCGATCAAGCCTGTCATCTCAGAGCGTGATCGATCCTCATAACTTACTGTCTATGAAAAAATGTGTGTGCAGTGTGTGCCGACGATTACCTAAAACATGGACCATCAATTATTCCTTGATGATACTGCGAAAACAAGAAGTAATAGTTTTGGTTATAACCAGTTTACCTAATATATAGGTCAATAAAACATAATCAAACTATACCAAATATATGGACATAACATCTAAATATATAAAAGGGGAAATAACTGATTAATATACATAGAATCCAGAAATTTTACATGTAGGTTCTTTATAACGTAATTGGGCAATAAAAAAGGAATTCTGGGAATGTCACCCCTAAGAAGGTAAAATAGGGACGAAAATATCTACTTCTTCGCGAGCGAAGTAAGTCTAGTAAGATATAAATCTTTCTTTAATTATACAAACACAGATTTACATATGTTACCAATATTTACGGTTAAGAAAGATAATGTTTAATGAAGCTAATCATTAAATATTATATAATAAGCGTTGCCCTCCATGTAGGTATGTGTATGTGTCTGAAGAGTAAGTATTGATTCGTATCGTTCGTTTCTTCTAAGTATTTTTCCGAATAAATATCTGTGTATTCAGTATCAACAAAATTCAACCCATTCCAAGAAAATTCAAAGAGGAAATTCCAAATTGTGATTGATGATATTGAAGATTTTTTCTGTTCTGTTCAAAGCCTAGATTCTTGTAGCTAAGGTATTTTATTTAGTATCAAGATTTCCCATTTTCCCTTCGCTGTACATCAAAATGAATGACATGTGGTTTCATTTTGTTTCTTACCCTCGCTCAAAGAACATCAGCAAAATTATGATGATGATGTCATTGGTCACCATCCTGCATTGTTGCCTTGTCTGCATTCGCAATGAGTATGGTGATCACTTGGGTTTTGTAGAATCATTTTGACATAAAAGATGTACCAGATGGTCGGCAATGGAAATTATTAGCAAGAGTTGTCAATATCGAAATCTGTTTTAATACTATAATTAAACTGATTGATGAATTTCAAGAAAAAAATGTTCTTATTAAATTCAATACAGATTAACAAAATATGACCAGGATGACATAAAGATGTTCTTCTTCTTTTGATGATATGGCAATCAGCCGGATCAGCTATTTCTGCCAATGTCAAGTATTTCAAGTCTTCAATTCTAAGTCTTCGAGTCTTCAAGTCTTCGTCGTGATGGAATTAATGATAAAAAATATAAAAAATGTGGATGACATGAAATGGGGACCGTCGTTCGCAAAAACAAAAAACGATCCTCATAAAGATGTTGTATCCGTTAGCAAAATAAATATTCTCGCCAAGTTAGGCTGTCACATTTGATTGATTCGTATATTTTTACATTGAAATTGTCGGTTCCATTAGAAAAGTTTAAACTATTTTTTTTTGAACCGTTAAGTTGTCATTAGCGATTTGGATTCTCAAGGAGGTGAAGTGAAGTGTATTCTCGCGCTTTTAATGTTAGAACAAAGAAAACAATTAGTTTATTACAGTTGACATTGCAAATTTATACTCTTTTTTCATTATCTTTGTATTTAAATTGGATTATTGTAATATGTTTTAAGTTTCTGTGTGCAACATTAAAGTGTGCTGTGAGATTTATTTAACGTTTATTTATTTAAATTTTAACTCACGCATTAGGAATATGTAACCTGAGCTGCGAGGGACTTTGCAAACATACATGAAACAGACACAAAAGTCACCCAGACTCAGAATCAATTAGCGAATCACACAAAGTGTTGTCCCATGTGGGATTTGAACCCACAATACTTGACGCAGTAGAAAACGGCAACCGCTTAAACCATTATGGTAACTGTGAATTCGCTGTATTCTGTAAGTGACTATGATAATTTTGAAATGTGTCTTCATGTAAGAAAGTGTCTTTTATTCATGATATATATTTTTCACTGTCACTGATTATTTTCATTGATTTCATAATGAAATAAAATATTATAAAAAATAATCTTTATACTATTTGCATGTTTGTGGAGGAGCGGGTCACATGTCCCTCCAACATAAAGGGAGGATCCTCCGACCAGGCGAGGTGATCATGCCTGGCGAGCCACTGCCGAACGGTTGATGTTGGGAAGTTGTATATATGTTAATCGGCGGGAGAACTTCTATTGCGCGATTCAGCATCCGTACTTTCTTAGTTTCCTTAGTTACTCCGTTGTTCGACGTATCTTCGGCAGATGGCGCTGTAGCATATTTCTGTTGTTGCGCTGTATGTGGAAGTCGCCACATGTTCTTTAAATATATTTTTTCTATAAATAGGTATCTGAACTACTATAGAACTTTAAAACCTCAATTCATTAGAAGTTTATTTTTCTTTAGAAACATAAATTGATGATATGTATATTGATAATATTGATAGTTGTTATGATAACATCCGTGAAGCTTATTTGGAGGGGTTCGGGCGGCTTGAAAACATCCTACGGCAAGTGTTGCCAGCCCTCAGCCCGCACATGGCCAGCGTGGGGACGTATGACCTTAACCCTCTCCTGATAGGAGACCCGACGGAATTGTGGGTTGTTGACGATGATGACAGTTACAGTAACATTTCACCCTTTTGACCGCGAATGGTGGAATGGCAAACCATTCGCTGGAGATTACGCTTTTTCCACGATTTAAGAGACTTCGTGTAACATCGGTATCATATCTTCAGATGATAAAAAAGACAAAGGGAAGGATATTTGAGGGACTTAGTATTGCCCTGTCACGACTTATCAGTGAAGGATGACATCTAGGCTACGTGAGAACATATATAATTTATTATATATTTATTATCATATATTTAAAAAAACCGGCGAACGTATATTAACAATCCACTGAATTTGAATGAGATGCAAACTGTATGTCAGGGTTCTGGCAAATGGTATTCTATTGTCTCTGCCTACCGCGAACAGGACGATAAAAAATGTAAAATATTCTCAAAATGTAGTGACTTTTTATCCTTTAAATGACCTAAACTACAGACCTAACTACTAAAGGGTCAAAAGTTTGGTAGTTATCGGATTAAAAACAAACAATATAAGTAAATGTATATTCAATAGAAACTTATGTATCAAAGAATTTCAAAGCGAGAGAATAGAGAATAGAGAACAATATACCACTCAGAATTATATTCTAAAGTCTTTTATGTAAACTAAACTTTGTTCGTTTACTTAGTTCAAGTCAAACGTCTTTGAAATGTCTCCATAGAGTAACCTCTCTTTGGCGTCCATTATCGAACTGCCTATCTGTCCATTAGGTCCTTTCTTTAATATATAATCGAATTACATTCAGTATTCTTCTCTAATTTCTGTTGCTGACAAAGCCATTACATCGGAGTGCTATCCTTCGGAATTCATTCACGTCAAGCCGTTACACCTTAACAATGCCCGGCTTACAAACAACTGCTTTATTACCTCTACTACTGGTAAACTGTTCACTAATCGCAAACGAGTGTTCACTACATTTTTTTAACTAAAAATAATGGTGAAATCAAACTAATATTATAAATATGAATGTAAGTTTCTTTGTTACGCTTTCATGCGAAAGCTACTTAACCGATCATTTTGAAACTTTGTACATATATTCTTGGAGGTAGAAGTAACATAGGATACTTTTCATAAAAGGCGAGCGAAACACATATGATGTTAAACATCATTTTAAGTAAGAAAACAAATCACACGTGCCATCATCTGTGCAAAAAGAAGTAAAACTTGTGACTAATATTATTTATCCGCGTGGCCAGTAAGCTCAACCTTGTATAGTAAGCCCAAACTTCCTCTCTAAGAAAAAGTCGAGGCCTGGCTGTGGACTGTTAAGGTCTGTCAATGATCATCTTGCTTAAATGCTTTTAGGGTATTCCTCAAACGTAATCTTACATTTAACTTATTAATATACCTTAATTACATTCTTCAAAGTATCCATTCTTGAGGTTTCGGATTCGATTCCCGGGTCGGACCAAACGTTTGTATGATATACAAATATTTGTTTCAAAGTATTTAAGTGTTACCAAAAAAGTATATACGTATCCATATCAGTAGTCCAGTACTCATAACACAAGCCCTTCTTAGTTTGGGACTAAATTGCTTTGTGTGTTAGATGTCCGAAATATGTATTATATTTAATATTGTACATGTGTTTAATGTTGATGAAATTTTTTTAGAAGAGTTCAAAGATTGTAATTTCTTATGAGTTAAGATTCTTTGCTTACATTGTAAAATATAAAAGGTAAAAACTAATCAGTTATTTTCATTATTCTATAACTACAATAGTTAAGTATTAAACAAAAATCATAGTATGTAGTGAAACACCCAACCAATCGAAATATCCATTATTTTCGGCGGAATGAGAAAAAATATAGTGCTAATGCATCTATTGTTCGTATTTGTAGCACACAGCCGAATCGGAGCCATTTCGTGGCCCAGATGAAAACCGACTGTCCTTTAGTGTTGGATGAATATGGAGAAATATGCGGCAGTTGGAACCGAGTGAAATGAAATGCAGAGCTTATTGAAATCACTAAGTAATTTATTAAAATACGTTTGGTTGGGAAATACGTATTGTAAATAAATATAACGAATAATATATGTGTTGTGTTTACTGTTAAATGTGCACTTATATATAGTTGTCAATAATAATACTTAAGTAACGTAGTATTTGACTGTATATATGCAGATTTTAAATGTGTCTAACCGTGATATTAAGTATGAGGTCAAGGTCAATTCGATCGTTAAGTGTATTGAACCTTGTCATTAATAAAGTGATTAAAGATTAGAAAAGCTAATTAAAAAAAACAACTTTAAAAATAAAACCGAAGATGTTTGTGTATATAAAATAATATAAAACAATAAAATGATATCAATGCACTTGAGACTGGAAAATTGGATGCGGTGGTCACCTACCCATTTATTGTATTAAATGAGTTTTCAAAGATTCTTGTATTGCCTTTCTGTAATCCAAACCGAAATTGAGTTCTGTATGGACAGGCCGACTCAAAGCTATGGTCCTTTCCTCAAAAGGCAAAACAAAGCCCTAGTCAGTACTACAGTTACTACCATAGTTTTTATTTAATCAATGTTTATGAGGTATCTATCGAGGTAGTAAAGCCACGCTGTTTCAGCGCGAATGGGCCGGCTAGACCGGTTGGTACTACCCTCGTACAGAAGATCAACGTAAAATGACAGCGTTTGTGCTGTCGTGTGTCGTTAGTGAGTGCAAGATCGGGGGCCCAATGATATAGGAGCATTACTAAGCTGTCGTGGTGTGAGTCACCATGCTGCATTGTTGCATTGTCTGCATTCGCATTGAGTATGGTGACTACTGCTTTTGGATTCTGCTTATGCTTTTCATCAGGCAGTGTTTTCTATCAAATTGCCAGCATTTTCCAGCTGCGGTGTCTAGCGGCTGCTAGCGGATAAAATATCTATCTTATGAAAATAATTAACATTTATGCAAAGGTAAAAAGATGAAAGATCTGAAGGAACCGAAAAGTAACCGAAAATAAAAAGTTAAAATAAAAGATCCGAAAGTCAAAAGGTACAAGATATTTTGATTTATTTTGGTATAGTACAGTATCTAATATAATTACGTTACCTAACTAATATTCCACGTATATAAATGTGAATTTATAAGTGTGTAATCGGAGTTCACTCCACACGAGTTAAGTAGTGTTTTTGCGGTTAAGTACTCCCCAAGTTCAACTTAAATGGTGATAAATTGCTCAACTAAGACTTACACTAGTGTACTTTTAGGGAAAACTTCCCCGTTTATTACTCAGTTGTAAGTTTTGAGGTCAAAAGTTTAAGGATATTAAGAAAATAAAGTAATGTTTGTAAAGTTAGTCTGACATTACATAAATTCTAAAGACAATGTTGGAAACATGCTTTGGAAAGGCCTTGATTTATTGATTTTAAGTTATTGGAGTATAGTTAGGTTGTCCTTTAAAAACCTTAATTTACTTTTTCTTTATGATATAGGTGGCAAACAAGCAGATGTATCGCCTCATTGTAAGCGATTATCACCGGTCATGGACACCCGCAACACCAGAGGCGTCACAAGTGTGTAGCCGGCCTTTTAAGAAGGAGTACGCTCTCTTCTGAAGGTTTGAAGATCGTATTGGTCCGGGAATACCGCAGGCTATAGTTCATTTAAATGATTAACTGTAATAAATTGTTTTCTTCACCCTCAGGGCAAATATTATAGATTAAAAAGAAGCGTATGTTGAAAAAACAACGAAATCCAAAACTTACTAATTTTTAAGCCTGTGAAAAAGAAAGCCAATAAAGCGTACTGAAGACCTTCAAAATCTTGAGGCTAATTAATTGAATATTTACGTTAAGGGAAACTTTGTGAAATAAAGGACTGTTAATAATTTCTGTCTGAATTATATATTCTTAGAAGCGAGGAATCGGGGTGAATCAATATCTAGCCTCCAGGTCCTAAAGTGGGATGAACCGAGCAATGTGTATTTTGTCATTGTCTTCTTCGAGCTATTTGAATATTAGCACATATTCAGGTCATTCCAAACCGAAGGCAAAAGAGAACAATCCACATTCCAACGAGTGGATGTGAAATATGGGTATAAAGTTTGAACATTTTTATTATAACAATGATTTTCTTTGCCAAAAAGTTTTTAGATTTTTAGTAATACTAAAAAGCTAAAAGATTTTTGGCAAAGAAAAGCATTGTTATTAATACAAAAGGCGGTGTTGATGACAGATATTTGGGAGACAAAATTATACTTTTTATTTACCTTTTTTTGCTATAAAAGACATGCGTTCTTGCTCAATATTTTCGTAAGAATCTTTCCTGATGGATTCTTTGGTATTTTGTCGACAACTATTACACCTCCATGCAGACGGGAACTTGATGATAACTCTGAATGCGTGAAGTCAAGTAGCTCCTTAGCAGTGACGTTAGATTCAGGTTTTTGTAATAACGAAAGCAACAGGTAGCTCATCGGCGTCCTCATCGGGCGCACCTACTACACCACATTATTGAAACAATGAAATACCGTGTACCATTATTGTACAATGTCTTCATGTAACCTTCTTCATCGAATATGGCACGCGTGGCGGCCTCATCACCCGCGTAACCTTTCATTATTATAAGTCTCTTTAGATAGATATCATCATTTTCATTCGGACCTAAACGCTTGCGGGTTTCTATGTCAACGACCTTAGCTTTAACTCCAGCCGAAGGGTAACCACCACTTCCTGGTTTTAATTTCACATTGTCATCCATTGCGTCTGTTGTAGCGACCAGTGAGGTCTCAGTCGTACCATACGCTTGGAATATACCATAACAATTTGGCAGGCGTTACATAGCTTGACCGATAGTTTCAGCACTTAAAGGAGCTCCCCTACACCATATAACTACAAGGAAGGATAAATCATACTTCTCCACAATCGGAGCTTTGCCTAGAAAGACGACAATCGGAGGGACTGCAGCTAAACTAGTGACCGCAAGGCCGTACTTAGCAAAATGAAATTCGCGACAGGCGGTGTTGGTTGGTATGAATGCACAGACGTTAATTTTTATTTATTTATCCCAGATAGTAAAAGATACGTCAAAAATGCCTCATATCATTTTGGAAAGAGCTGACACTTTTACAATGCTTGATCGATATTCATTGAACATAGCTAAGAACCACCGTAAGTAAACTGGCTTTCAAATGATAAAGACCATATCGAAATCGGGCAATCTCTTTGAGACTTACGATGCCAGACACACATACACAAACACACACACACACACATGCACGCACGCACGCATGCGCGCGCACACACACCCACACACACACGCACGCACGCACGCGCGTACTCATTTGTTCTACACACACAGACTAGGTGTGTCTGTATGTCTGTCCCTGTGTGTGTTTCTTTATTTTTTGCATCAGAGGTATAAAAGAATAACTTAAGGACTTTTTTGCCGGTTCTTCTCCATAGGAATCACATTTTGAAACCAAGCAACAAGATCCAGTTATGTAACGTTTCGTAAGTGCCTGAAAAGGTCTACTTCAAATAAAGGTAGATTGATTATAACATACTAAAATTTAGGTTTTTCTTATTTATATATAGGAGTATAGATTTGATTTTAATTATAACTTTGACACATTTTTGCATGCGTAGTGCATGTTATCTGTCCACTACATTAAGGTTTGTTTGTGGAATAAGAATCATTAAAGAAATTGAATAAATTCTATATACCTATATTTCTTAGATGAAAATTTTGCCTTCATTCGTACTTAAAGACGAAAATTTCGTCTTATTTTGTCTATTTTTAAGACATCAATACAACAAAATTGTATTTACTTCGAAAATATTCCTTAATTTTGTTTCGCTCAGATATCAGATAAAAAAATAATTAATGATAGGAATTAGACCTCGAGTTCTTTTATCCTCAAAGGTGAAGCCGAAAAACAAATATTGAACCGTAATTTCCAAATATAAGGTTGTATTTTGTGTGTTAACGTTTAAGATGTACCGCCATCATGTTATATAATTTAATTGAATGTTCATTTTCTTTATTTGATAGCTAATATTTCACACTCGGAGGAAAATGGAGATGGTAAGATAGTTATGGTACTTGTTTAATGGAGGCTCGCAGCTGGGCTTTCATTTTGTTCCCCGTTTTAACTAGTTTTTTGAATAATGCTCGTCTTAAGTATATTGCGGGGGAACCCTGGTTTTACTACTTTTAAAAGTAATAAATTATTATACTTTGTGAATAATTGCAGTAATATAATAATTTAATGAGACGTATTTTATGAAAATGTTATAAAATATTAATGAGGGATGAAAAGGGATTAATGTTATGGGAAGTATGAATTTCTAAAGATATATTCTGACATTAAAATTCATGTATGAATATTGTACGATGTGAATTCAATTATGAAATATTTCCTTCATTGAAATTAATTATATAGTGAGGAGGATAGCCTGTTTTAAGACAACGGCAAGAGGAACAACTTTGAGTGATAAGAATTTAATACCTACATCTCAATTTCAATTTTAATGTATAATGTTTAATATATGACTTTGTGTACGATTGACTGAAGCTCAGATAAGCCGTTAGTACACCATCTTGAAGTTTTTGGTTTTGTAATTGAAGCAAAATATATGTGAAATAACACGTTTACATATTTTATTGTATACTAGCAGCCCCGACAGACTATGTTAGTTTCATTAGCTATATATATAAAAAAACGTTTATCATGTTCTTTTCCTCCATAAGATATTCGTCGGCGCATCGCAACTAGGAGCCATTC
The DNA here is from genome assembly GCA_003709505.1 of Hyphantria cunea. Classification (NCBI taxonomy): domain Eukaryota; kingdom Metazoa; phylum Arthropoda; class Insecta; order Lepidoptera; family Erebidae; genus Hyphantria; species Hyphantria cunea. Next base: position 1,088,313 of record PKRV01002000.1, read on the forward strand.
ATGGGAGAGAAGGTGCAGGATGTGGGGAGCACGGCTCGCAGGCGCGTGCGCCTCCAGCTACTCAGCCCTCGGATGCACTACGGTAAGGGTACTTCTATGTATATAACGTATCGATTATATATTAAAATACAGTCCACCCTCTTATTAACGTACCCTAAAGGCCTATTCAAACTTTCTTTAATGCTTTAAAAATGTATAAAGTGAATATAACCGAATTGGTGGAGCATATCTTGAGTTTACGCGTAGCAATACTTATGCGAATTATTTAATTGAATTAGAATACACATATGGCCATGCTAATATGAAATAGTAAACCATTAAATGTTTTTTTGTAATCGTTTACTGTTTAAAATTCTTGAATCCTGAAATGCAAAGGAATCGCATAAAACTAGCTACATACTTTCTATCAGTCCCGTTCTGTTTTCCTACAAACCCGTAACGTAAACATATTTACATGTTTACTTCGTCCGTAAGACTTAGCACTCCATAGTGCTAAGTTCCGACCCTCTCTGAGACCGCTTTGACTTTCATAGTAGGTATTTTTCGTACCAGTTCCTAACTACTTGAGACTTGTTCTACGCTTTTCCGATAATGGCCCGGATACTCCAGCTCATGTTATTGTATCGATAGGTGAAGTAGTTTGTTATATTTAAATGTAGATAGGAACAAAGCGCACGAATTGATTATTACAAAAACACAGTGGAGTATAGAACGGCTAACAATAACCTTTGGTCTTCATATTTGCAATTGATAGCTTTGGGATTTAAAAGATATCCGATTAATTAATTATGTTCTTTTTTATGAAAAACGAGCAAACAAGCAGACGTATCGCCCGATGGTAAGTGATTAGCGCCGCCCATGGACATCCACAACACTAGAGGCGTCACAAGTGCGTTGACAGCCTTTGGTTGATGGGACGGTGGATGGGGGGAGGGGGATGGAGGGAGGTTTGGGGTATGGACCTTTAGTATACTCGCTCACTCGGTAAAACATAGCGCAGGCGCTGTGTCAGACCGGTTTTCTGCGAGGCCGTGGTATCACTCCCGTCGAGGCGGCAAATGCACGCCGAAGTATGGCTCTCCCACGGTAAGATATGTTTGGTCATTTTATTTTAGCGTGGTTTGTATTGTATAGAGATAAACCAGCAAAAAGATCTCATGCTGTCTTTCTATATAGGTTTTAAACACAACGAGGATTGTAGTGAAATCGTATTTTATCATTAAACTATATCGAGCAAACCCGAGCAAAAATAATCAGGTCTGTGTATTGGTTGTTATAGCGGAAACAGAAGTAAATCATCTCGGAAAATTTCAACTGCCTAACTATCACAGTTCATGAATTACAGCATGGTGACATATAAATGGACAGACAGACATAGAGCGAAGTCTTAGTAATAGGGTCCCGTTTTACCCTTTGAATACGGAACCCTAAACTTTCTTAAAGTTTTTAAATTTTTTACCTGATTACGGCGAAGAGAAAAGGAAGGGTAATAGTTTTAGCAGTATTTTTATATGTTCCACCGTAACACCTAAAATACTGAACTGATTTTTATTAATGAGGCGTCAAAAGATTCATCATTATAATATTTAATATTAACGGATTTATCAAAAGTTCTTAAATAGATGGGTTGTTTGTTTCTTTGTTTTACCGGGCTATTTCTACACTTAGTCCCTTGATTAGGCCATTGTACGTGAGTTTGTCATCTTCCTACTCCAACCATCCTAGATCGTCCCAGAAGCTCAGCAGCCTTTTCAGGTCACTACATGCTTCCGGCAGTGATGTTGATTTGAGGATGTCCGGCCGTTGATCCGCTACACTTCTACATTTTATGAGAACGTGTTGCGGTGTTTCTTCTGCCTCCAAGCATCCCCTGCACAGAGGGCTATCTGTTGCGCCTATAGTGAATAGGTGCTTGTTTAAGGGACAATGCCATGTCAGGATGCTTATGACCTTCCCGAGATCGTCCCTACATAGATGGATTATAGTTTTTAATTTTTTTTCTTGTTGTGAAGTTTTAACATACAACTTTCCTAAAACATTATCGAGTTAGAATGACCAAAAGCCTCTCTTAGTTCTATAATCCCCACTACTTTTAACATGGATTACTGCCCACAAATCCTCGTTAAGCTAGTTAGAACCCTTAACAAATGTTTAGGTTCGAAACTAGATTTCTTTCGACGTCGAATTTTGTTGACAAATGAGGATGGATGACGTGGCTACTAATTAAATAATGATTTCGTGCTGAATGTTAAGAAGTTAGGAAGGTTTTCTGAAGTCGGTATTTTTTCAATGTATTTTTTATGGCATTCTATATCCAGCCTTCAAGAATCAAAGTACTCCATGCCAAATTTCATTGTAATTGCGATCGTTATGTTTAAATAAATAGACAAGAGTTACTTTTGATTTTATTATATTAATACGGATGGGTCAAATGACGGTAAAGCTTTTTATGGAAATGTTTGCTCATTTGCCCGCTAGGCAGTCATTTGCCGCTGTTTCGCACTGGGTTTCTGAGAGGCCGTGGTATCACTCCGGTCGAGCCGGCCCATTCGCGCCGAAACATACATGAAACGGACACAAAGAACACCCAGACTCAGAACAACAATTTGTGGATCATACAAATTGTTGTCCTATGTGAGATTTGAGCCCACAACACTTGGCGCAGTAAAAAGCGACGTTGGGACCACTTAAGCAAACACAGGACAATTATGCAGTCAAGTTGTAGTGTATGTATTATTTACACAAGTAACTTCTGGGTTTCTGAAAGTCAAAATACTCATTTTTAGTATCATAAGTAATTTCTTCATTACTTTTTTCTTTTTACTTCATTGAATGTGTCAAACAACTTAAAAGAATTCAAGAGTTTAAGCAAGCAATCTGGAGTCAAATTTATTTTTCCAATTTCTGAATCTTCATGGCAATGGGGGCCATAATCATTTAATTACATTTTCAGGCCAATCTCTTTCCATAATTTCCCTCACGCTTTTATCGCTCTATTAAACGAGAACCCTGTTTAAGCTTGTTATTTACTCAACCAGTATTAAGTGAATCAAAATTCATGCAATACCACTGTGATAAAGTGTCCATGATGCTGGCTTCGTAGATCCGTGGCCGAGATCCATTCATTCATTATTTATAATTAGCTCCTCGCCTGCGCTCGTCCGCAAAGGACGCATTAATCATTTCAATTAGATGACAACAGATAGATTGGTGACAAAAAGCTGACGTTTTAAAATATGCTTTGGGAATTAGGTTGAGCTTGTAACGTGGTCGATATTGTATTAAATACTAACTACACCGTTTCACGTTTGATATATTATTGTTATATAAATGACGAGTGAAGAACAAAACTTAATCAGACAAGAAATTAAAACAACTTCGAAACGATTACTATATTGCGTTAAGATTTAGATCTCCAACTTAAAGTAGCTTTTCAAAAATAAATAAATTGTTAAATGTTAACTTAAATGTTATTATAAATAAAAAAAATATTCGAACTTAACGCAGAAATTTTTGAGTTTTACAAACGAACTTCACATTTAAAAAAAAATGTGGTTCGTATTAAGTGAAATGTGTTTGTTAAAATGGCAATATTTTCAATCTATTTCGAGACCGATTAAAACTTACATACATCGGAGACCGAAGAACTAACAACGCAATGCCGTGGAATGCTTTTAGCAAAATTGGATTTAGCAAAATTTGTATCCAGCAGACACCAATGATAGACGTACTTCAAGATGGAAAAAAACATTCTCGTTCATCGCCCTTCGATTTGTTTTGTGTTTTCACTTCTTGAAGAGTTCATTACTCTAAGTCAAATTAGTTGTATTTCTCTATACGTGAAAGGGTTGTGTTAAGTTCAATATTAATGTCTATCTGTCTGTAGACTTATGTGATCCAAAACAGTGTTTTATTACCTACTTATTTCAGCTCTGACAAATCTAAGATATTATCGGTACCAATAAAATAATAATATACTCATATCATCATAAACTTTAACTTTTTCATAAACTTTCAAATCAGAGTTTTGCAAGTCGTTTTTTTATATTTACATTAAAGACGAGATCATCTAGCTGTCTAATTGCAACTATAATTTATTTAGTTTTTATTTCAGTGAGTTTTATGAGGCTTTGTGTTATTATTTGGCATATAAGTAATAAATAAATATCACACAACGCTATCTAGCGTAGTCCCAAACTAAGCAGAGCTTGTGTTATGAGTGCTATGCAACCAATATAATAAATGTGTGGAGGAACGGGTCACATGCTCTCCAACACAAAGGAAGGATCATACGACCAGGCGAGGTGATCATGCCTGGCGGGCTACTGCCCAACGGTTGACATTGGGAAGTTGTATATATGCTAATTGGCGCGATAACTTCTTTTGCGCAATTCAGGTTGTATCTTCGGTAGATGGCATTGTCATATGTTTATTTCATTCTTTGTTAATATATAAATATTAAACATAGAAAACATCTGAACTCCAAAACAAATATTAGCAGATCATATAAACATTTGGTCTGACCAGGAATTCGAACACGAGACCTCAAAGACAACAATCGCATACGCTACCACTGCGCCACCGAGGCAGTAGACGGGTCATCCAAAGATAAGTGACTCTAACATTCAAAGGAGATCACATAAAATAATACCAATGCAATGTCACCTTTTATTTACTCTCCCAGAACTAAGAGGAGGAGGGTATTATAACATTAAACTATGTTCTATATTCAAATTTAAAATGTCATTCAAATTTTCTTGCACCTTACAAAAATTACGTATTGATATTAAGATTAGTGTTACCAGTTAATATCTTTTCTCCACCTTCAAAGTACGTCAATTGTAATTGTTAATTATTTTTTTTAACTACCTACTGTTCCGAGTATAAAAGGAATAAAGGTTTTGCTTTTATCTTCTACCCTAAATTTATTCAAACTTCTAAGACCTTAGGCCTAATGCGAAATTAAGAAATGAGATTCTTAAAGCCTTCAGAGTTTTAAATAAAAACTGAGAACTTATTCAAGAAATTTTTAATCAATGCATAGAAGAAAATTCTTTGAAAATCTTAATTGAAAAGGAAGTTTGATACCCTTTTTATTTTATTTTAAGAACCCTTGTTGAATAATTTCTATTAAAGATGTTCATTCAAATTGCTAACTAAGACCATGTTTTGTATTATTCGACTGCCTTTAACGATGATTTTGTTTGATAAATGGTGTAAAACGGCTAAAGATGTTGAATAACTGCTAATGTATAGCTTGCTAAATAACTTATAGTGACTATAAAATTGTAATACCATGCGTATTAAAATTATAATTATCTAACTAATTAACGCATTGTAATGCGTTTCAAGTAGGATTGCAAATCCGCCATATTCCTTCCATTTGTCAACTTCAGATATTTTTGTATGGTGTGCAAAAAAAAGAGAATTGATAGTTGAACAACTTTTTTCAGTTATGTAATCGATTAAGAAAATCGAGTAATGGCACAAACTGAAAAAAATATGTGCTTAACATAGAGATCCTTGGCGCGCTTCTGCGCAAAATTAATGAATTGCTTTTTTTTATTTTAATATTATTTGGTGTTTCTGATAACGCCACATTTCCAGTGTAGTTAGCCACAAATCACAATCACAAACACAAATAAATAAATATATCGATTAACAGATAACAAAATATGTATCAATGAACATAAATCGCACACAACCAAACATCATCATACAAAATGATTTCAAAATATTAGAAAAAAGACATTATTTTAATAAAAAGTTTAATATAATACTTCCATTTCTAAATTTCTCACAGACCAGAGGCGCGCTTGAGACTCTGATTCGCGGCGGTAGATACATTTTACACGTCTTCGTGAACCTGGCCGTTTCGTAAAAAACAAGGAAAGAAAAGAGTGATAGAAAACACAACCTCAATTCTTTGTTCTTATTCGGGAAGAGTGAAAACCTGTGGGTCTACATTTAGAACCATTAACTACTAGATCAAATATACTCGTATACAGCATAATTAATCTTACGTGAATCCAAACCAAAGTTTTACCATGGGAGAACCTTGCTTCGTTACGAATGGGCTGGTTCGACCAGATTGGTACCACAGCCTCACAGAAAACGAGTGTAAAACAGCGCTTGTGATGTGTATCACCGAGTGAGTGAGGATACCAGAGGCTGATACCCCAAACCCTCCCCTACTCCTCTCCCTATCCACTAAAGGCCGGCAACGCCTCTGGTGTTGCGGGTGTCCATAGGCGGTAGATATTGCTTACCATCAGACATTAAAAAAGAAAAAATCGATTATTATTTCTCCTTTTGTAACGATGTATTTTTTGTAACGATTGACTACAATCGTTACAAAAAATTGCTGATGCATCTTTTGTACGTGCTACGAATGTTGTAGCCTATCGTAGCACAGCAGAAATATATTACCTACACAACATTGCCTACAAGAGTACCGAAATATTTCGTCTGTAGCGAGACACTTCACAAACATACAACCATCGATCAGAAAGTAAACGTAAAACCAGAACAATTATCTGACAGACCAATTCCCCGCTGTCGCTTCGAAAGTATCGAAATGTGGAAGTTTGTGTTCGCTGTTGAAATAAAACTTACTTATCGGTCTGGATTCAATTTATTATGGTTATATAAATAGATGTTATTGTAGGAATTTGTCATAGCTTTCTTCTAATAATTCAATGTGATAAGAACTTAACAAATAGAAAGTATTTAAGTAACTTCTTGCGTGTTTTTTTTACGAAAGCGTTCATTACAGACAGAGTTTCAAGCTCGTTTAAAACATTTTTCTTCAAGTAATAAATCCATATTTCTATGTAAAGTTAAATTTATAAAATTTCAAATATATTTAATTAAGGTTAAAGTTTAGTGTACGTGATTTATCCCTAAGTATGTAAGCAAGAATGTCCAAATCCTTGTCTTCAAATGCGGATACAAGTGTCAATTTTTTCTCAGTTAATGACAGTACATTTAATACCATGCTATACGTCAACAACACATTTATGTTTAGAACTAATTAAAACAACCATTTTTGGAATCATATTTATTCTTTATTACGTTTTATCATACATATTACACCAAAGGGCTAATGTCTGCCTCCTGTAAATTACAAAAACGAAAAAAAATTGGTTGGTGGTACTGATGAGTTCAGCAGACTATATTTTCATTAACCCCCGACCCCCGACGAATAAAGATGGTGTAATAAGATTGCCGTCAATATCTCTCTCTCTGCGTGTGTGTGTGTGTGTGTGTGTGTGTGTGTGTGTGTGTGTGTGTGTGTGTGTGTGTGTGTGTGTGTGTGTGTGTGTGTGTGTATGTGTGTGTGTGTGTGACATCATAGCTCTTACACGGATAAGCCGATTTCCAAGTGGTTTTTTTCTTATTTGAAATCCAGTTTCTTTGCGGTGGTTCTTAGCTATACTTGGTAAATATCGGTCTAGCAGTGTAAGGGTATGAAACTTTTCTTCTTTATTTTGGCGTATGATTACTTAAATAGGGTTTCTTAAAATTTGTAAGTTTAGCTTGTCGATAAATGGAGTTTTTCCACACATTGTTCAAGGTAATGTCACCCGACTCCAAAGGGTGTTACCATTTTAGTTTTATTAAAAGTTTAAGCAGGAAATCAGCTTCTATGCGAAATGTGAATGTGGGAGAATGGACGGAGAAGTTTTAATGACAATGCAGTGCAGGGACTGAGCTATGAATCCGCTTAAGACGCAAGCTGCATTTCGTATCTAGTACCTTGTTTACTTGAGTACCGGAAATACATATGAACAAAAACCTTATTAAAATATATATATAAATGATACACGTAACAGTATAAAAACGTTATACTGTTACGTGTATCATGTATTTATTTAACAAATTAATTTTTACCTGACAAATCATGACCTTTGTGAAGGTCACCTAAAAATTCGTTTTGCCTTCAAGTTCATTATGCAAGCGTTCTGACAATAAACACGGCTAAAACTAACACAGTGGGCGTATTTAATTGAATATTTAATATTAATTAACCGACAGCGCAGATGTCAACGACAGGCGCGATAGCGAGTATTGTCTGAATTTTGAGAAATGGTTCCATGCTACCCTATTTGTAAGTGGGGAACTGTTATTAATAAACCTCCCACTCTTTTGGATTTACGCGTTATAGACTTAAGTAAGAAAAGCGATAGCGATATTAATTATAACGACTCCGCTAGCTATATGTCGGTTACTACGGTAAAAAGTACCGTTTGTCCATCCTCAAAAATTAGTGTATTCCAATAGCAAATTTAGTAGAGACCGTAGAAAAAGTAGGTACAGTGGTTTAACCGTGAAATAATAGAATAGAATAAAACTTTATTGTATACTAATTGATACAGGTACATTTTTGAGCTAAACAATATAATGGACATGTACAAATGGGGCTTTGTAGCTAAAAAACAATTCTTTACAGGCAACCATTGGATGGGCAAATCGACTATAGAAACAAAAATTCATAGGTAGTTTTAGTGTTTAAAATAAATAATTACGAAAATAATTTACTTGATATATAGAGATTTTAATATACATTAATACAAACAAATTAAAACATATAAACAAATGTAAAAGCAATATAAAAAGCATAACATACAGACAGACAGAAAGAGCAACTTTCGAATTTATAACATTACGATTGTTAGTAGTATGGATTATATCAATGTCTGTTTAAAAAGCATTAAGTAATTTGTTTGCATAAAAAAGAGTATTTTAACTTAATAATACTTATACTACAGCGATTAGGATAAGTTCAAACATTTTATAGGTTTGTAATAAATCAGTAACCCCTTATGAACCCACATCCCATTCCGTGAGAGAGCCACAGCCTTGAGCAAAACCGGTGCGAAACAGCGCCTGCACTGTGTTTCACCGAGTGAGTGAGCACATCGCAGGCCCATACCCCCAACCTTCCCCTCATCCCCTCCCCATCCTCCAAAGGGCGCCAACGCACTTGACACCTCTGGTGTTGCGTGTGTCCATGGGCGGCGGTAATCGCTTACTATCAAGCGATATGTCTGCTCGTTTACCCCCTATTCCATTTCCACACACACACAGTACGTGCAAAAATGAAAATGATTGAGATCATCAGACTAATATTTGTGTGATTCTAGTAAGTCTGCTGAGTGTGATTCTAGTAATCACGTTCAGCAGTCAGAATCGCTATAATCAGGCTCTAAGCTAGTGAAATATCTATCAGAAATACTTGTACTTTTGGTATTATGGTTGTAAATAACTAACTTGCGTGCCTACTTACATTCTGCCCACTGCCCGATTACTGGATTTCTTGAGAAAAGTCTTTAGGAGCATCGCAAAGTAAATCTGAATTTTACATTTTGCAACTCTATTTCTTACATATTTTAATTTGATAGTAGAAGAAAACAGTCTTCTCGAAGAAGTAATAACTACGAAGTTAATGAGTAAAGTACCAATAAAAATATTGTAAAAAGTTTTACAGGCTTTGTTTAGATGAATGGCATTTGTTTAGATCAATGTCTTTGTATATATTTTTTATATCTGTGTTTAAGGTCTTGGGTCCAATGCCTGGGTCGGATTAAATGTTGTTTCAGAGTTATGGTGTTTTCCATGTTTAATATATATGTATTTAAAAAAAAATATATAATCGAGCACGCATAGCGCAATCTTGCTTGGTTTGGGACTAGATGGCGTAGTGAGTCAGATGTCCGAAATATTTTTATATATTTGAGGCTTATGTAGCACTGGACTGCGATTGGCCGATGATGATGATTATGATGCCCTGATGCATTAAAATTTATGATTTATATTTGACGAATCATCCTGATGCATTATATTTAGTACACCTTCATCAATATAACATCTTTGTCCTCACTAATGAACATTTAAATAGATTAATTATGGATTTATGTTAAATCTTTCGATTTAAATTGGGCAGTTTTTTATTTTATTTAATAGGCACAAATACAGATAATAGATAAATTAATTACTTAACAGATAAAATTACTTAGATAAAAAAGCCGAATGACGACTGTTTGACCTTCTGGCGTTTTCGAGGGACCGTTAACAGTCTATCAGCAACTTCCAATGTCAGCTCTCAGCATTCACGTCGCTCTGTGAGTATTTCGTGAGTGACGTGTATTACCTGTTGCCGTTTAACACTTTAAAATCCGTTTTCCTGCGTTATGACGTTGATACGTAGGTAGCAGTTTCGTTTACCTGAAATATCAAAGACTTCCAATGCAATGTTTTTGTGATGTTACCCCTCACATCACATTTTCTTAAATTTGTGTAAGTAACTGAAGTGTTACTACTGTTCATAAACGTGTCCCTGGAAATTGCATTAAAATAGGTAATATGCGAAAATTAATCTGCTTGTTTACTATAAATTGCAATCAGATTGTACATATTTAACACAACAAAAGTAGTTGAATAATAAACCGAAGTAACGCTTATGTCTCATTCTCTACTCCATTGACAATGAAATTATCTACAGATTACTCAACCACATTTCTTGACTATTATGAATACCAACTCGTGGTTTCATTCTCCCAGTACATCTTTTGTGTGTACTTACGTGTTTAATGTTATTTTTCCAGATTTTTTTACTATTTTGTGGAGTTTATAAAACAATTGTACAAGACGGTATTTTTTAGATAAACTACTGCATGATAATTTGTACGATGCTAACGAAAAGTACTTTGTTTAGTGTATAAAAAATAAATACGTTAACGCGTATGTTTACTTGGAAGTAGCCGAGTTTCTTGGCTTCAGTGAGAACAAAGACCTTTCGTTATCTATCTTTTTTATTTGATCCGAGTATTACGCTTTAATCGTTCCACTTTTACCAAAGTAAAAGTTACAGGGCAGGGTTAATTTATATGATTTTTTTTATTTATATTATTTACATACTCTAACACGCACTGAAATGCCGAGAGAGCCACGCTTCGGTACGAATGATACCACGGTCTCTCCTAATTTTGAGAATGAATGTTAGTTGTTAACGTCCATGGGCGGTGGTAGTCAATCATTATCAGGTATACCATCTTCTCGTTAAACTCCTATGTCATAAGAAAAAAAAAATATGTTCCCAATTATCTAAAGTCTTTAAACGAGTAATTCCTTGATTATAGATAATATGAATTTCGGTACTCCAATAATTTTCATGAAATTTTGTATACGGGGGATTTTGTGGACAATAAGTCGATCTACCTAGGTAACATTATGAGAAAATTGACAAAAAAGAATATCGACCAAAGCCTGATTATCCAGGTATCATCATGTTTAGTCATTATTTGATTCAGGCGATTTTTTTTTATGTATGGCCCTGCCAAAATTACTCTACTCTGCCTGATGGAAAGCAAAAGCAGAATTCAAGAGTGGTTTCACCATTGTCATGTATGCAAACAATGCAACGATGCACCATGGTGACCTATACTATGGAGGTCTGGTAATGCTTCTGCATCATTGGGCCGGAAGGGCATGCGAAATTTTGTTTCTGATGCAAAAAAACAAGTAAAAAATTCTACTAATTCTAAAACACGATTGATTCTATTTACATAGTAATAGCACGACTAAAACCAATATTATATTGAACTTTTTAGATATCAACGAAACAAAGAGTTCAAATACAGTAATATCCAACTGAAGTCTTTATTATACTCGTAATAATTTTATACACTTTTTTAATGATTTTAATGAGGTGCTTTAAATTGTAGCATTTTAATGGTTAGTTGTGAGTTTGTTATTTTTATGAGGTACTTAAGGTGATGCGTCGTTAAAACGAACTTTAAGATACGTACGTACGTACGTCTTTAAAATGAGAACTTTGGCTTGTCGTCTTTAGTTAGTCATGTTCAAGAAGAAGATGGAACAAGCTTTTGGATACGAGTCCAACTTCAACAACATAAATAAAGCAGAAATGTGATACAGAAAACATTTCCTAAAGGCGTAGGGGGCAAAGGAACAGGATGACTACTGAAAAGACACAAATACTTTGATGTTTATATTAGACCTCACTTATTCGGTGAGAATAGAACAAAAAATTAATTAACACTGGTTTAAACTATATCTTGTTAAATTGCTGGGCAAGTGTCATAAACACTTGCCCAGCAATTTAACAAGATATAGTTTTCCCGAGAAGCCGAGGATCGAACCAAGTTGTGTGTAATTGGACAGGCATTTGTCCAGCAGTAGACTGCAATAGCCTGATTTTTAGAGTTCTTTTAAAAAAACTTGTTTTGATTAGTAAGAAAGTATCATGATTTCATCATCATCAATCAGAATAGAAAAGTTATTTTCTTCATTCTTTTATCAGCCCTATTTCTAGTTTGATAGAATACCGCTTTTAGAAATCTGTGAATGCTACAGGAGGCTTCTACGTTTTTAGAAGAAGCTGAGTAGAAATATGAATATATACTAATGCCAATATCTCCCTTCAGTTCAGGTGAGTTTAAAAGAATTTGTTTGTGCTTCTACGTGTTTGAATAGGTTTCTGAATGTTGCTATGTTAGCTTATGATATTATAAAACATTTTCTAGATAAACATTATAGTAAAATAAATAAAAAATACTGCCTCGGTAGCGTAGTGGAAACCTATGCCACTGTTGTGCTTAAGATATCGGGTCGGACCAAATGTTTGTATGATCTGCAAATATATTTCTCGGAGTTTGGGTGATTTTTATGTATAATGTGTATGTGTTTACAAAAAAACATATATGTATTTATATCAGTTGTTTAGTGCTCATAAACATACAAGCTCCGCATAGTTTAGGACTACATAGCGTTGGGTGTTAGATTTCTGAAAATATTTTTAGATATATTATTGATATATTACTGAGAACAATTACGACAGACTAAAAACAAAACTTTCGTAACTTTTAGAGTGTTATTTAAAAGCCTTTTAGTTTATTTAAGTACTTTTAGTAGTTTCATGTTGTTCAATGTTTTCACAATTAAATATTATTTAACAGAAACGTGAATTTTGTGTTGGCATTTATCTAATACAGGCAATTGAAAAGGACTTTATATTTCGTTCCATCTTGTTTTTAATTAAAAGTGTATTTTGTGGACGGCTAGGACCTTAGTTTTCAAATGTTAAAGTTTTGTAGACAAAAATGTAACAGGCAAAACTTGAGTCTGCTGTGGAATTGCATAAGGTCTAGTTTGCAATTTATAACACACCTAATTTTGCATATTATTTTTTTAACCCATGACTAAACAATTCTTTTTCTTGGATTAAAAGGACTCTCTATCTTTTTCTATAAAAGTATCTTTCGTTAATCTGATGATTTAAAGTGAGTAGTGATATTGGTAGCGCGTATTGTTGAATTGTCTAGATTCACAATGAGTTTGGTTACCACTACTCTTGAAATCTTCTCATGCTTTCCATTAGGCAGAGTAGAGTCACTTCGGTAGGCCCATACATGTAAGAGTCACTTTAACAGGTCCATATATTTAAAAAAATGTGAATACGTGATTGATGAAAGAAAAATCTTTTAAAATACAAAAACTAATAAGTAAGTACGTAAGAAGTATAAACCACAGTAACATAATGGTTTATAAACTTTTTTAAATATCTGTTTACAATGTTTCAAATTTAATGCATTATATGATTGAAAGTCAATTCAATCAATCAATCAATCATCAATCAACAACCCATTATGTGCCACTGCTGGGCTCGGGTCTTCTTTCAGGAGAGGGTTAAGGCCATTCGTAACCAGACATCTTACACATAACGCCAACTAGTCCCAAACTAAGCAGAGCTTGTATTATGGGTACTAAACAACTGATATAAATACATATATACTTTTTTTTGTAAATACATACATATCATATATAGAAAACACTCAAACTCCGAAACAAACATTTGTAGATCATACAAACATTTGACCCGACCCGGGAATCGAACCCAAGACTTCAAGAACAGCAGTCGCATACGCTACCGCTGCGCTACCGAGGCAGCTAAAAACCAAACAATTGCAAACTCGATAGGATGTGTGGTTTCATTACAAAGTGTCTATGATCACCTTACGTGTCCATCATCAGACCGTGGATACTATCAAAACATAAAGTCAAGACAAATCAAACGATTCCAAAATCGATGAGTTGCATCGTTTCATTACAGAATTTCTATGACCACCTACCGGCTCCATCATCAGACCGTGGAAACTATCAAAACATAGTCAAGACGAATCAAACGATTCTGAACTCGATGAGTTGCATCGTTTCATTATAGAGATCTTATGGGCACCTTTCAATTCCAGCATCAGGTCAGTTCCATGTCATCATAATATTGCATTGTCATGCTATATACACATGTCTACAAAATTTCAGCACACTCGGTTGAAGGCATCTGCTTCAAAATTCAGTTCCATGATTCCACCTGAACAAACATATTTACATACACACTTACTTATTTTACTTATTTCAGCCTATTGCCATACACACATACATATCCGCTTAAATAAAAGCTAAAACAAGTGATTTATTTAAAAATGGTTTTTTAAACAAGCTTTAATTACTTCTTAAATAAAAAATAGCTTTAAGCACTTTCATTTTATACCTACGTAGTGTGTTCAAAGAGTATCGCGAATTTTGTGTGTTTTCAAAAATTATTTATTTATTCGTGAATATCTATTTTGCCCCCTTCAAAGTAATCCCCCTTAGTATATACTACACTTGTGCCAACGTTTTTTCCAATCTTTTAAGCACTTCAAAATTTAATTTTATTGTATCTTGTTCAGCTCCTCCTTCGATGCCGTCTTTATCTCGTCAATCGTGGCGTGGCGTCGTCCTTTCATGGGCCTCTTCAATTTCGGGAACAAGAAAAAGTCACAAGTCACATAATACCTGTTTTGTTTTTGTGCAAAACAGTCATATTATATATCATTGCATTGTCATCGGAATGTGAATGTGAATCAGAAATGTCCTTTTAGCACCTTTCAAATTTCAGCTCGTTCGGCAATCGGGAAGTGGATCTAATTTTACTTCGGGATAGGAGAAACTAAATAAAAGCCTGTTATAAGACAAGTTTTTTTTATTGTATATATAAAACCATGAATAATAATAATGCTCACATTTAAGTAAAGGTTATATCCACAGAGGTGTAGAATATAAACGTTGAAACGCTCACAGGAGAGTAATAAATATTTGTGAATTTAGAATGCCTCCCATGGAATAAAATGAGGGGTAGACTTGATAAACGCACTAACTCAGTCTAAATCATTGACAGAATTGCGCAACGGTGCTCTTTACCCGACTGCGAAAGAAGAATGGTTATTTTTTTTCGAATGTATGTATGTATTTATGTATATATATTTCTTTGGTACTCCCTGAAGCTTAAATGTAGTATTTTTATCTTAGTAGTGTCAATAGATTCGTCTCAGTCGTCACAGTGTTACTGGTTTTATGTCAGGTACAGTCGGGTTTTATTTTTTAAATAATTCATTGCTTATTTCACTCTTGTATCATTCCAGTTGAGTCAATCTTAAATGCCGAAGCATGTACAATATTATTGTTTTTTCGAAAATTAAGTCCAATTGACATAATTTATTGACTTACATAAAGAACTGTGGGAAATTAACCACCTTACTGTTGATAAAAGAAATAAGAGAAACTACTTTAAGTCTTATAATACTATGTACATTATGATCATCCAGATTCTGTCTTACGGAGGCATTTTATCGTAAAATATACGCAGCTCTCGCGGGATCCTGCCATATTTCATGCACACGAGCTAAACCACTTACGAATTCATCATTCTTGTATGTACGTGTTTATTATGGAGCTGCCGTTCATAATACGTGGAAAAAATGTGTTACTTCCGAGGTATACATATGCAGGCACTTTCAAGACACTAATGGTACAAGTGTACTTTATGTTTTGCATGTGTTTGTAGAGTTTTTAAAGCTTCGAGCGTAACAAACAAATTTATCATCTGATAGTATATACCTACCTTTTACCTTTACTTTATTTAGAGAATTCTTGCACCATACATTCTGTCGGGAGACGAAGGGCGTGTGTGGGACTCCCGGCCTGAATCAGAAGTTGGGAGAAGCTTCAGAGCTATTGACATATACAGATGAAGGGACCTTGGAATTTGATATGAGGAATTGTGTCTCAGGTTAAAAAGTAATTGCATAATATCGGTTTTATGTAAGGTTTCTCTTATATATTATATTATACGTGTCGTGTTATATATTGTACGTATACTATACGGTCCCGTGCGTACACATGCGTCGATGCATTATTCTTATTTGGCTCTTAATATCTTGCATGTTAAATAATGAATTTGGACTGTAAACTCGAGACTTGTATATTATTGATGTCTATGAAAAGGGGTCAAAATATAGCCGTGTATAAGTGTGTGTGTCCCTTAATATTGGTCCTTTGCGAGTACTTAAAGTTATATTGTATTAGAGAGACAGTGGCACGAGAATAAGTTTGTTATATTGTATAATATATTAACGTTATAATATATTCATCATCTGCCTATCCCTTTCCCAACTTTAATTCGGTCGGTGCAATGAGTTTTCTTCCTCCATTCTCCTCTAACACACGTCGGTTCACTTTTTACTCCCTTCCCGGCCATATCCTCTTTTACACAGTCCATTCATTTTGTATTTGGTCGTCCTCCACTCTTACATCCGTCCACTTATATACCTAATGAAATCTTTCTTAACTTTATTTTACTCATATCTGTGCATCACATGTCCATACCAGGTCAGCCTGTTGCTTTCTCAACTTTTCATCCGCTGGTAGCAACTTATTGAAAAATAAGGTCAACCACTGATGTCGGTCTTCTTTCAGTATTTTTCAGACATCAACTGGTATACCATATTTAAATTGATATATGAGTTAGGACTGAATTGTATGTCAAAAAATATTTTTCTAGGACATTATACATTATGTTAGTTATTGTTTAAATCGACAATTCAACACATGAAAATTGATATTTAAATGAAACGTTTATGTGTAAACATTTGTTCAAAGATGTAACATCTAAGCAATTTAAAGATATATTAGTCGATTATATAGAAAAAACATTATCGATCGATCTCTAGTAACAAAACAAACGTGTATATTTATAAAGTGATTTACCTTACTCCATCACCCCCAGTTGTAAATTGTCGTGGTAATGAAATGTTCCGTAGCAATCACGTCGCTTTGAAAGCTTAGACTAGTTGCACCTCTCCAAACCAGACCACAATTGGGTTGGACTAAAACACCTGTTTAATGTCAGGCATTTAAAAGACATTTATCATTGTTCTCTGATATTCAATATCACTACTGTTTGCTTTACTTTCAGACTCTAGTTTTACGTAATTGCAAATTGACTTTGTACATTCAAAATGTCTGTTGGTTTAGCGTTTACTGATTTTGACTGTCAACAACTCGATTTTTGAAATTCGAAGAATTTAAGTATGTTTATCAATAGTCTAGATAACATAGTAATGTAAATAGTGTGAAATGGGAAAGTTATTATTAAAATTGGTAATAATATACCTAGTGAACCACTTAATTCAAATAAATAATATTCTATATAGATTTACTTACATTGATTCCAGAAAAATAAATCAAAATACGTCACAAACAAAATACTATAGCACAGGTATACTGAGTAAAGCTGTGACAAAAACTGGAACACGGATAAATGTGTTTGGTACAAAAATGTGCTCGTTTATATCCGGACAGCACTAAGGGCGAAATTGTTCGATAAAGATTTTTTACGCGTCATAAAAATGGCCGCCTCTCGATTTATGTATGAAATAGTTTTTGCTTACGAACACAGTCGCCCTGAGATGTATTTCCATGTTTTTTTCTAACTTGTTTTGCTTGTAATAAATCAAGAGAAAAAGAGAGAGGAAGTATTTATGAATCGTGGGTTTTGTTTTTTACGTATGTTTGGTACAACTCTAAAGTAGACATTGAGGTAACAAACAGTTTAAAGAAGAATTCGCGTGGTGACGGATTAAGAACACAGAGTGTCGCCATCCCAATTGATCCCGTGGTCTCTATAGATCATTGTAAGAGTCGACTAACAGCGATAACTACGCAGGTTACACTGCGAAGTAAAGGAAAATTTGAAGCAAGTTCTACACAAACCTGTCTAGCCAACGTAGTATAAAAGAACAAAACCTCTTTTCTGAAGAGAGACCTGTTTAAAGCTTGCTCTTGCTCATACTAATATCGATGTTTCTATGATTGAGTGTAGAAATAACCAATTCTTGATGACTGTCTTACGATATCTAGGGTTTTAAATATGCCTAATCCCACCCTACAGCAGTGACCCAGGAACACACCAAATTATGTTGCTCGGGAAGTCCCAGGACAAATTGAACTGTCTTGGAACCCGCAATGAAATAAATGAGAAAAAACTGGAGGAGTTGGAAATGTAATAAGTCCACTTCCCTCCTTAGCAAAGCGGAGGACATAATGAAGTCAAAATAGGCAGACACCTTTTTGAAACCGTGAAGGACCTAGAAGAGAAATCACTAGGGTTGTCACAAAATCACAAACGGGAAAACCAAAGTAACCCTATATAAAGCTGTTAATATTCAAAGCTACAAAGTGTAAGACTAAATATGCAGTGTTCAACATAGAATACCGATAAAGAATATATGGAGGTGGGAGGATGGTTCTGATTGCCAAGCTTTAAGGATGAAAAATCATTGGTGAGAACCAACTTCATATTTTTTTTGTTTGTACAAAGAAATTTTAAATAGTACCGTAGATAATAATGCCACATGCAGTAGTATATAATTAGTGTTGTATGGTAATTGTAAAACGTCTTTTTCACTGTATAACTGTATTTTGTTCAATTATCACTGTTGAAAATATAGTTAAAGCAACTGAAACACGCAAAAACACAAACAAATAAACATACAAGTGTAGCCAGTAATATCATGTTAATAAAATGACAGGGCTGTCTTACCTTTAACTCATTTTGAAATAAGATTTAACTGCTCTTGACATAATCTATACTAATATTATAAAGAGGAAATGTTTGATTGCTTGTTTGTTTGCGTTGCTATTCAACGAAACTAATGAACCGATTTAAAAAATTCTTTCACCATTAGAAAGCTAAATTATCCCTGAGTAACATAGGCTAATATAACATTTATAAAAAGTTAGAGATCCGTATGAAAACTTCGAGACTTGGTCATATGTTCTAAGTTTGAAAAGTTTGCTAAGAGATAAAGTTTATAACATTGAAATTTTTAGGTGAATACCATTGTATTAGTTATAATTTACTTAAGTTACATATAGTCTTTTTATTTACGATAACTTAATTATTTAATCCTGAATACCTTTCAGCCAAGAATTCTCAGAGAAATGTAAATCAATTTACAACATTAAATTTTAATCAAAATAGAAAGCGACTTTATCCAAAGAGCTTTGCTGAAACGCCTAATGACTTTGATTTTCGTCCCGAAATAAAATAATTTTGAAGTTTAAATGATATGATAATATTTTGATAATTTATCTTTTGGTGTTTAAAATCTACACTAACCAAACATAACTAAGAACCACTACAAGGAAACTGACTATCAAATGAAAAAAATCGCATTGAAATTGGTCCATCCGTTTGAGAGTTACGATGCCACAGACACACATTAAGACACACACACACACACACACACACACACACACATACCCATAGACAGACAGACAGACATTAATGTCAAACTTATAACACCTCTTGTTTTGCGTCGGGGTTTAATGGTTTACAGCTGGGATAACAAACTAAGTTCAAAAAACCGGTTTTTACACAAACCTGTTATATAATTCCGAAATATTTTCTTTAAATTTTCAGTATACATCAATAAGTCTGCTTTTAAGAGAGTAACTTATGAACTGAATCTTGCCAATTTTTCTCCATAGAAATGACATTTTGGGACCAATCAGCTAGGGAAGTCGTTAGTTCGAAAGTGACTTGAAATAAAAGCTATTTGATTTAATTTAAATTAGATAATGAAGACTATACTTAAATTTTTGTATAAGTTGTAGGCTCTTTGGCAGGCTCATATAAAAAACAAATTGTGCTCATGAGCAGCGATAGACACTTTTTTTCCATTTGAAACTCAAAGTAACTCTGCTCAACGTGATGGAAAGCTCAAGCAGAATACAAAACAGTGGGGGCCACCACACTCTCTACGAAAGCAAATAATGCAGTATTACGTCCCACACTATGGCAGCTTAGTGAGGCACGCCTCCTATAAGGACCCGGGATCGTAGTGGTAGGGAAACACATGCGCTGGTAGTAAGTTCCAGTTTTTAACAGCTCGACACAAGAAAGAAGAACCAAACCATGTGGTTCAAAAGCGTATTTCTACGACTCTGAGGCGGTTACTTCCAAGGCTAGCACGTATTGTTCTGTAGAGGAAAGGAGGGGTTAGAATCATTTGGAAGAGCTCTTTAGAACACTCTCCATGGTAAAGGCGGTAGAGAACTGCCAAAGAGGCAATATCTCTCCGCAACTGTAGAAAGTCAAGGGACTTGGTGATATCGGGGCTATTGATAATGCGGATTAATCACAAAGATGAAAAACTTTCCATGAGGTTACCATTTTATTAATTCGTTCTCTATGTTATTTTTTATCAGTTTACCTTTACCCCTATTCGTTTTGATAAGTCCTGACATAGTTTTGAACCTGGCCATACTACAAACAATCTAAATGAATAGTCAATCCCAAAGCCAAAGCGCTGTGGAAACCAGAATTAATGGTTTCGCGACAAACGAGTAAGCCGATTTGGACTAATGGACTGTCACTGGTTGCCAGTTATTCCAGTTAAAATAATAAAAATACTCGATGTTAAAGTATTTGTTTGGATTTAGTAGGGCATGTGTTAAGTCGGGTTATTTATTTGTTTTACAACTTTGAGTCGTAAAGAGGGCATGACAATATTTTATTAAAAGCCTCTTTTGTAACTTTTCATTGGCACTAATATCAAATGCTTCACCGAGGGAACATATTTTCTATATAGTCTTTAGCTATTAGCCAATGAGAACATATGTAACACAATTTGTATAACCCTATACTAATAATTACAAAATGGTTAGTATTGCAGTTCAAGTGCAAGTCCTGATTTCCAAACTAAAGTGTCGTCGTAACGCATTTCGTATTGTCTTCGAGTAATCTGATAAAATAATTAATTTTAATAACGATGTTCATGATGAACTAATCATGTAGGCTTTTTTTAATTATCTTATTTATCACAATTAATTTTTTTTATTTTAGAATAATATTACTAAATGGAAGCTATAAGCCTTAGAGTAAAATATTTTAAATAAAGAACAGAGCTACGAGTTGATCATGACGTAATAATAATCTAAGAACACAGTCAATAATACTGTCGAGTTGAATATGACGTAGTGTTTTAAAGTAAGTAATATTTTAACCCTCGAAAGTCATTGAGGGGTGTTATAACTTGGACACTTTTGTGTGTCTGTCTGCCATTGCAGTTATTAAATGAATAAACAGATTATTAAGAAGGGTGAGACGCTTAAAAATCATTTTTACTTATAGCAGTATTCACTTTCTGTAAGTGTTTTTTTATTCTCGATTAGGTCATTTTCCATTTCCAATGACATAAATATGAATTTACAGTGAGAACTCTAATCCAGCGGTTGTCACCCTCATTGGGATTCTTTCCTTAATGTCGAAAACTCGTAAAGATTCGCAAAAGTTAAATTAGGACTACTTGTTACTGTCACCGGGCGTTATCACAGCACTGTTTGGTTTTCGATATCGCTATCAAATCGCGAAATAAAAGTTAGTCCCTAATATCAACTTTAATTAATTTTAAAGGGTTGGAGACTGATAAGATTTCGAAGAGGAGTACTGTGAGTATCATTTATTTACGATAAATTGAATACGATAATAAGAATCAGCTCTCTTAAGATTCTTGGTGCGAATACTAATTATTAATTTCCAGGCTAATTTCTCCTCTCGGTATTTCCCAAGAGAAGAAATTATCCTGGAAATTATTAGTCTATTGCTGTGTAGCGTTTTGTATATTTGAAATTCACGTGTTCACCAGATTATTTCGTATTTAATAATGTAATTCCTTCTAAACAAGTCTATGTTTATTAAACGGATATTATATGGTAATCGTATCCTGTATTTTAAAGTTATTTACAAGTTTCATTTAGGAATACAAGTATATTTAAGTTTTACTGTTATTAAATGAACATTAACCTAAACTTTTGCGTGTATGTTTAAGTCAAAAGTGTGCTTTAAAATATGTCAATGGATGATGGCCTTTACAAATAATATTTCGAACTGATGACATACAAGGCTGTCTAGCTCCAAACTTAGCGGAGTTTGTACTATGGGTAATAAACAACTGATATAAATACATATATACTTTTTTGGGTAATGTAATGTAAGAAAAAAAAATTCCAAAATATTTGCAGATCATACAAACATTTGATTCGGCTCGGGAATCAAATCCGAAACCTCAATCAAGTTCAGCAGTTCCATCTGATTTTTTATTTCTTTCATTAAATTTGGGCAAAAGAGCAGACTAAACCGTAACACCAGGAGCGTCACAAGTACGTTGCCGGCCTTTTAAGAAGGAATACGATCTTTTCTTGAAGGTTTGAAGGTCGTATTGGACCCGGAAATACCGCAGGCAACAGTTCATTCCACAGTGTTGATGTGCGAGGCAGAAACTTTCTGGAACAGCGCATAGATGTGGACTGCCAACCATACCGTTTATTTGCAACGTGTCATTGATATGGAGGAGGCATAAAGTAGGTGGCAGTAGTTGCATACGCTACCACTGTGCCAGTCAATAAATCTAATAAGCAAGTGGTTCATCGGTTAAACCCAATTTGTACCATTTTGCCACTGAGGCAGTAAAATACGTTAAAACGTTTAGCTTACTAAAAAACCTTCATTTAGTTTGTTACTAGAATGATCAAATAAAGATGCAAGTAGTATCGACTACAGAACACCCCCATAGGGAATTAATTTCGCGTCCGCTTGCCGGGACTGTTCTTCAAATGAAAACCTATTTTTTTCGCAGATAAAGTTGTATTTTTCAAAATAATTTAACAAGGTACAGTATTGATTAAGTTTTGAAAGAATGAAAGATAGGGAAAGTCAGCAAGAAACATCTATGATCTATATGCACGGGAAGTATAACCCCGCTATACAGACAATAGATGTTTTGATATTAGTGATTTTTTTCGAAATAAATTGTGAATTCTCTGCTGTTTTTCTGACGGTTCCTTACATGGTTAGCCTTTTTTTATGCTAACCTTCCTTAGGAATGTAATCAATTCTGCCTGAGCAAAGAAAAAGATTAGTAAGTTAGGATAAAAGATACGGTGAATTAGTTCAGGTAAGGTGGTCTACCTGAGTTTCCTCAACTAAGATTTAAATCGAATCCTAAAATCAAATGGTGCAGGTCTTTTCCGGAGCTAGTCACCCGAGTGGCTATCGGGTGGTTTTTACTAAAAAATACCTCATACTGCTGGCACATATGTCTTAAGAAACTGGATATTTGGAAAGTTGTTTCGCTTTATCACCCGATAAAAGTATAACAATCGGTTAGAAAGCTACTAAATTTTTTTCTAACAAAAACAAAATATGTTTCAATGTCAATGAAAAAAGCAGGCTTAGCTAATGAATAAAAAGAAAAATGATAATTTTGAGTATGAGATCTATATTGCCCAATACTTGATATCTATATTCTTCGGAAAATTATAAGCACAGTTCATCTGACTCTACAAAACGTCTTTTTCTGTTTTTCGGATCTTGATTTCTGTTACGACATTACTGCGGTTAAGTATAATGTCCTATCATATTTTGGCACATCATACAAAGATGCATAAATTATATTAAGTAGTATTCCCCAAATTCACCCTTCGTCCTGTCAACACTGAGTTTATTTACGGCACCTAAAGCGGTGCTTCCAACATTAAAACCTCACCCCATGGATAAGATTTTTGTTTTCCCTCAAAATTATGTTTTGATAGGGGATGAATAAACATGTGTTGGCACTTTATCTTCAAAGTCGTAAAATCGGCGGTAGAAGGGTTATATGGAGATAAGCTTGCGATCTGTCACTGGAATATTATCATATCTTTAACCCAACACTGCGAATTTACGACATTCACTTAAGATGGACTAAAATATTACACATTTTTATTTTGATAGCATTAAATTAATAATATGATGTAACTACTTACAGTATTTCGTTGTTGATTTTTGTCGAGTCATTCGTTAAGACGCATTGTGACTCTTACTAACTTTTTATGATTGGAGATCGTAAAATTGAGAAGAAAGTTGTTTAAAATCTAAAATACTGTATTAAAACATAAATAATAAACCAGTTATTGTGACGAATCTTGGGAAGGCGCATGTCAGGCAAGAGGCGTCTTTCTGCTGAGATGATGATATATTTAACTTTTAAGCCACTAGAATCCCACAGACAGAACACTTCTCTATCTCCTATCTGACAAATATAAAAGAACATCTCCTATCTAAGTTCATGCATATCTAAGCATGTACTTAGATAGTAGACTAACGTGGCAAAAGCATATCTGGACTAATGGTAAACAACTAGATCCCAAGCTACGTAACAATTATTGGATAATAGGTCGGAATTCACGTCTCAACCTGGATAACAAAATTATAGTCTACAAAGCTATCTTGAAACTGATATGGACCTACGGGATACGAATGTCTCGATCGCAATTCTTTAGAGATTCTAAACGTTGAGAGTTTTTTTTATGATATAAGCAGCAAACGAGCAGACGTAATGCCTGATGGTAAGCGATTACTGCCGCCCATGGACACCCACAACGTCAGAAGCGTCACAAGTGCGTTGCTGGCCTTTTAAGAAGGAGTAATCTTATTCTGTATATAAGCAAAAAACACATCTCCAACGATTTAAAAATCAACACGGTCAAGGAAGGGATTACTAACTTCATTAAATATCAAGAGAGGCTATCTGGATATAAAAATGCACTGGCATTAAAGCTGAGTGGATGCAGATTACTGCAGCACAAACGATAGCAAAGATGTAGCGTTTCTACACTCGTAGATAAATTCTGCCTCATGAAGTGAGAGCTTCCAAGAATAATAAATTGGCATGGCACTTTTTTTTTTAGATATTTGTAAAATAATAGACATTTGCCTTCCATCTCACCCGATGGAAAGTGTAGATGAAGACAAAGGTGGTACACGCCCATCCAAAAGAAATCTGTTCACTCTACTCTTAAAGGCTCCAGAGTTCAACTTATCAGGAAAAATAGACCCAGGCAGGTCGTTCCAAATCTTGGCGACTCTCACCAAAAACGAGCTATCAAACCGTTTAGTTCGACTTTTGGGTATGTCAACAACGTATGGATGAAACTTTTGCCTGCGCCTAGTAGTCCGATAAAGGAATGGAGATGGATCAGTCAGTTCGAAAAGAGCCTTTGAGCACTCTGCAAAGTGTATCCTATAAAAAAACCGATAAGCTGGCAACTCGACGAAGATGCTTAAGGGTGTGTAGTCTAAAGTAAAAAAAAAGCACTGTAAATGAATATATCAGCCAAAAGCAGAGCTTATTGCTAATTTAACAGATTGTCATGTTGCAGAAATATATAAAAAAAGATTATTGCTCCTTTGTCCAGCCGTGGACTGCGATGATGATTATGAAATATCATTAACCAATATAATTAGGACTATCAAAGATTAAGTTACCCATAAACTTTTGTACAAAGACAATAAAAAACAATTTTGGACCCCTATAGATCTATGTAGCCATTTTCTTTCATATATTTGTAAAACAAAGTTATGCCATTATCCCTGCTCTTGAAACTTTAAACACAATTTAGCTTTTATTTTTATTAAATAATGAAAAAAATAATTTGCAAAGAAATCTTGTTAAAGTTCTAGTACTCGATACGAAATTACAAGTTTCAAGTGTCTAAGAAACAATTTTATTTGCAAAGTGGAAATAACATGGCATCCTTCAGTTACATTCGCTCGAGGAATTATTTCGGAACAGCCTCGAGGATACGAATTTTGCGAACATTACAGTTTTGTTGTAGAAGTATCTAAATTGTTTTTAATAATTTCTAGATTTGATAAATTGTTTTTAGATTTACAAATATTTGTTTTGGAATTTAGGTGTTTTCTATGCATAACATGTATGTATTTACAAAAAGACAATAAGTATTTAATAGTCAATCTAGAATTTATATTACAAACTCTCCTTGGTTTGAGGCTAGATGGCGTTGTGTGTACAAAATGTACAAAATGTGTATTAATTTAATTCAAAAAACACACAATGGTATAGACCTTTTTGCCAAATCATGCAGATATCTATTATTGCTCGCTAGCTCTTTTGGGTCCCTATAAATAAAACTTAAAACAGAACAGAAATTAAACTTTTTTAACACGAGGATTACTTTTTGCACCATACCCTCCATAGGGAGACGAAGGGCGTGTGTGAGACTCCCGGAAGACCGGTCTACCCACTAAACCCTGCGGGGGCCTACCTCGGCAGTTCAGGAGGAGCACGGTGTTCAAAAGCAACAAGAAACACGGGAATGCACGTGGAGGTTACCCGACTCGCACCCCAAATTTAAACCTAACTGATATGAAAAGCTTCGTATTAACAAGTTAATATATAAGACTTATGGCACAGAAACGGGTAATTAATAATGGGCCTTATAAAAAGCCTCAAATTCACACAAAGAGCAATGGAGAGGTCAATGATCGGAGTTTCTCTACGTGATCAAATAAGGTATGAGGAGATCCATAGACAAGCCAAGGTCGCCGACATTACCCGAAGGATTGGTTAGTAATTAAAAAGTTTTCTAGACTGGCGGCCAGGTACTGGAAGATGGAGCATGGATAGGCCCCAGGAAGAGAAGGGAAAGTGCTCTGACGGATGAGGGCCGCACAGGACCGGTTTGACGGGCCATTGTCCTCTAAACAAGCACCTATTCACTATAGGCGCAACAGACAGCTCTCTGTGCAGTGGATGCATGGAGGCAGAAGAAACACCACAGCACGTTCTCACAGAATGTATAAGTGTGGCGGATCAACGGGCGGACATCCTCCAATCAACATCACTCCCGGGAGCTTGTAGTGACCTGAAAAGGCAGCTGAGCTTCTGGTATGATCTAGGGTAATTGGAGTAGGAAGATGATAAGCTCACGTACAATGGCCCAATCAAGAGGCTAAGTGCGGAAATGGCCCGGTAAACCAAACAAATAAACAAGGACCGGTTGTTGTGGTCCAACAGTAAACATCTTTCGGCTGTAAGGATGACGGACAAATTTATATAAGCAACACGCAATGGTAACGAAGCAGTTACGTCATGAGTGGTGCTTTTTTCAGTTCAACGATAAAATAAAGGTTTGTTTCGTCAGTGGTTTAATGTTTGCTTATCGACATACGTCTATTGTTTCGAACAAGGGTGATATCGAGCGAGAAACGGAATTACGGACGAATAGACTTAACGTTACGTGCACCCTGTTAAATAGAATAGAAATATATTGAATGTACACAGAGTTCCAATTTTCTAGATGAGATATTGAAATGTTGATAAATATTATCACACAAAAACAAGCTGAGTTGGTATTTTAAGTAAGGATCGACTAAAACACATTATAACGAGAATTTAAAAAAATCAATAAGGGTTTACAATTTATCAATACTTACACCTATTTATACGGTTAAATATATTTTACAAAAATAATGACAACTATTCCTCCTATACGAAAAAAATATCTTCAGCAACAAAATAATAATTATTATTATAGCTGTTTACTCACCGGTTCACTTAAAAATAAATATTTCATGACCGATACATTAAGGAAACTTAAAAGACATAAAACTAGATTTATCACATATTAAGTTCAACAGGTCTCAGTAAAATGCACTTCACCCATTTATTTTATTTTCAAGCATCATTTAAATCGCAACTCGTACCATAAATAGAATAACCAAATATCTTAAATAGTGTGGACGTGATTTATGGGACATATTTTTATATTCAGATATTCATAGATTAAAATAAAATACTAGCTGATCCGGTTAACTTAGTACCGCCGTACCGCCGTATTCATTTTCGTGAAAGTTTTCTAAAAGCCCGCGTTAACTTCCCACAGGGTTTCATTATACACGACTAAGCGTACTAAAAAATATAACACCTCTTTTTCTTTATATTATTTGTACAAACCTTGTTCTCACAATAACAAACACATACAAAAAAGAATTATCTAATTTGGTGCAGTCGATCGAAAGTTATGCGCGTACATATATTTTGTGATTCATTTTTATTTATACAGATAAGAATAACATTAGATATTGAAGTAGGTTTGTACTGCATGGATGTCCTGTACTGATGTACTGGTTTAAATGGTTGCCAAGCCGCTTTTTACTCTGCTGAGTATTGTGAGTTCAAACCCCACATGGGATAGTATTTATAGTAATCTACAAATTGTTGTTATGATTTTAAGTGTTCCTTGTGTCCGTTTCATTTAGGTTTGTTTAGTCCCCCGCGACACAAGTTAAATTCCTAATGCAGCAGTTGTTACGAGCATAGGTATCGTCTCATGGTAAGCGATTTTTACACACTCGGTGAAACACATCTCATGCACTATGCTTCACTTCACCGTGAGGCCGTAGTATCACTCCGGTCGAGTCGGCCCATTCGTGCCGAAGCGTGGCTCTCCCACGTTCTGCATGTGCTATGTTCAATTATGTTTAATTCATGTAAACATAATTTTCCAAGGCACATGCAATACAATAGAAAGCCTATTTTTTTAGCTGAAGATATTTGTTTTCACGAATACTACGTTAAGTGAGCAATAGATATGAAATAACAGTCAAATGTTTAAGTAATGATGCAAAATCTACTCTCAACAATATGCAAGGTATTCACAAACATTGAAAGTGGCGTTCAGTTCGTTGGGGATGCTATCACCTTACTAACTACATTAATCAATAGTTTTTGACAGTAACACACTCACATTGTGTGAATTTTCTTTAATTTTATAATAAATTAATATGTAATTTTTTTGTGACGCATGATGTATATTCCTAATGCGGGAGTTGTAAAAAAAAAAAATAAGAAAGTTGTACCCAGATTCGAAACCATTCACATAAAAAATGGTCTAATCGAAAAAAATATATAAATTTAGTTTAAAGTTTAATAAATAAAGATACGTGTCTTTTATTTATTTATTTTGGCAGATAAAATTGAAACTTATGTATAATAACAAATTTACTTTCAAAAGTAAGTACGTTAGATAATCACATTAGCTCAAATATCCATTTATGTAATAGATGTTAGTTAAGCATAGAAACACCAAACAAAGGCCAATGAGCAATAAATATTCTTGTTTTTGCAATAGTTAACCAACAGTTGGTCCAGATTTGGCCACTTTTAATCGCTCTATCATTTATTTCATTATAGATTTCATATTTTTTAAAAGAAATATTTTCCATTGATACTAAAATTAACTCGACAGTGCATTGTTGGGCAAAGCAGTAAAACTATTTCAAATAAAAGCTTTACTCTATTCTGTTGTGGGCCACCGCGGGGTTTAGTGGGTAGACCGGTCTACTGGGAGTCCCAGACACGCGCTTAGTCTCCCCACGGAGGGTATGGCACGAAAAGCACTCTCCGCGTTAAAAAACTCTTATCTATAATAGTTAACTTCACTTAATATTATGTATTTGTTTTATTACAATTGATTGCCATTTAAGAAAGTTACATAAGTTAAAAGAATCACTTCGTCAACTGACACATACGCTGGCGGAGCCGCAGGCAAATGATAGTTATGAATAAGAAGTGAAGAAGAATGCGACACACGTTCTATAATATACATAATTCTTTTAATAATCCAAAAATATTTTACTTTCACCTTACGACTCAATTTCATAAAATGATACACCGAGATCTCCATTCGCAGAAAAACGGTTTTATTGCAGTGTTTTTACATAAAGTCGACATAAAGCTAATTTATGAGTGTTAGATGTAACTGCTTGTGTGAAATTCTGCTGTGTAATTGTTGATCCGGGCTTTGGGGTCACAAATAAATGGTGGGCGTTATTTTTCGTGTAGATCAATATCAAGATTGTTTTACGACGAAAGTTGTAACTTAAGAAGTCAAATGTAACGGAATATAAATATAAAAGAATTAGAGTAATTAATCATTGTGACTTATTTACATCTTGTGGCATTTAAGGACTTGTGTGGTTTTGTTTGTGAGGTAACTTTTTCGGCGGTGTTGTGCACTATTTTGTGATAGGTAAAAATGTAAAACTCGCGTCAGGATACGTGACCTGATCGAAAAGTCGTAAGATGGAGGGAGCGTAGACTATAAATTGTCATGTTTGTGTACCATGGCGCAATAAATGAATATTGTATTTTACCACATAAATGATTGTACTTTTATACTGATAATTAAAGCAATTCGTGCAAAAGTATTCCCTAAACATTCCACAATATCAAAAATGCACAACGTTAATATTCAAGTTTTCACTATTGCCGGCACTCCCGGAGTGCAACCGGTTTTTTTCCTTTTCTTCAATTTTAAGAAGAAGAGAAGAAATGAAAGTGTTATCTATCTATATTTCTATACTAATTTTATAGAAAGTAAAGATTTGATTATTTATTCGAATTGAATAGGCTCCGAAACCACTAAACCAATTCGAAAATTCTTTAACCATTAAAAGGTTAATCTTCCCCGAGTAACATCGGTTATATTTGTGAAAAGTTAGGGATCCGCTTAAAAACTTGGAGACTTGGTCAAGTCTTCTAAGATTGGAAAGTTTGCTAAGAGCGTGTTAAAATTTATAATATTTAAATTTTTGGGTAAATACCCATGTCTAACCGTGCGCAGCCGAGGTGAGCTGCTAGTTTTTTAATATTTCATGAATACCGTTTGGGTTATACCGTGTCTTTTCAATCTACACTTAATTTTTTGTAGTGAATTTATTCTTATTTAAAGAAAAAAATTGGTTGAATTCGCAAATGTTTGGCAAAAAATCAACTCTTGTAAATGTGTTTCGTTTTATTGTGTACTTTTTGTTACGCTTAGAGTAAATTTTTTGTAACGCTTTCAAGCGAACACTGCTGAACCGATCATCATGAAACCTTGTACACATATTTTCGGAGCTATTAGAAGTAACATAGGATACTTTTTATTAAGTGCAAGCAAGCCTCAGGCGTAAGCCACTATTCTATATGTGTCGTAGAATTTTATAATTTATTTTATGTCATACGATCCTACGTGTATTCTAGGGTAGATTTAGGCGCGTTACGCCAACATTTATCACAGCTACGAGGATTGTCTCGATGTGACGTAATTGGAGCTGAGATCAACCTAGATATGTTTAGGGCTTAGACTGTGACTGCTTTCCTATTGTTTATGTATATTCAGTTTCTGTTCAAGTTAAATTTATCTACATTTCGTTGTACATTCTGATATTACGTATGAAATATGTAATTGTAGGATTGTACACTTGTAGATATTGTGAATTGCGTAGAGTAAAAGGTTTGTCAGTGAGTTATTATTTTGATATAATTTATTAGCTATACACATTAATCTTGACTGTTCTTTCATCTTATATAAAGACTGCATGGTTGGCCTAATGGTTTCAGCGTTCGCCACGCTATTTTGGTGTGATCCGCAAATTGTTGTTCTGAGTTTGGATGTTATTTGCGTCCCTTAGATGTACCTTCGTATTGTTCCCCAAACACAAGATTTATTCCTAAAGTCTTTAAAATTAAAGGATACAGAAAAGAAAATTGCGCTGTCGTTGACTGCACACATATTTAATTATGATTTGTAATATTTCTTATAAATTTGCCGCTATATCAACAAATAATACAACAAAATGTGATTTTTTGCCGTTTTCTGTATTTATAATGGCAACAGGTAGAAACTTGAAATGTATAGAAAATGGAACGGAACCTTTCCTTCTCGAGTCGAACTCGCACTTGGTCCAATTCTAAATTATGTGATGAAAATATTACTTTATTACTTTTCAAAATCAATGGAAATTACATATAACAGCAAATTCGATTTAGTCTATACCAGAAATGAACATTAATTACTACGCCTCTACCATCGCTTACATTTATGCATTATTGCCCTCAGTTTTCGCCGCCCTCAGAGGCGGCGGAGAAGGCCCGAGAAGATGATCTCCACTCGGACCCGATAGTCGTCGGCGAACCGGACGGCGAAGGCGCTCCTACCAGCGCCTCATGCCGCCCTGAGTGTGGCCGCAGATGGTTGGGACGGGTTTTCCCCTCCATATGCTTCACAGGCCAGCCGCGAGGGGGCGACGTTATGCGTGTGCCGTACGTCGCCTAAATTGAGAGAGTTTATCAGCAGACGGTGCCCGCTTTAGTGCGGTCAAACGCTGGGAGGGGTCCGGATGGCGTAAGAAAGCGGTTCCCGGATGTGGCACATCGTGTGGTTTTAGTCGGTTCGATTCCGACATACCACCCTGCGGCAAACCCCGGGATCCACACGTTAAAAAAAAACTATACAAATAAATAAAATTGAAGTGTCTGTTTGTAATTTCAACACTAAATGCATATGAAAGTATATACACTGCTTACATCAAAAAACTATTTATTTATTAGCCTGTCCTCCTGTTCTGGTTAGTTAGATTCTGATTTCTAGAACTGCTGGCAGATGGCTGATGATATAAGGAGTAGCTTAACACATTTTTCTGCTAGATTCGCCCCCTGTTACTAGCCGTTGTTGTGTTAGTTTCACAACCAAAAACGCGATCAACTAAAATAACATAAGAGACAGTTCCATGAAGCAAGAGTGTAATATAAATTAAATATCATTTGAGGAGAAACTAAACTTATCTGTATTACGCTAAGACTAGAACTCCTGTTATACATTCGGTTAATCCCTGGATAATCTAGTAAGTTTGAAGGTTAACTTCTGTGAGTTATTATGGCATTAGAGGCAGATTATTCCTCGTTTACTTGCCGGTATTCCTTAACAAGAACAGGTCTTTGAATTAAAGCAATGTTTAAGTCTACTGAAACCAAGGTTAAAATAATGTTATACAATTTTGAAATGAATTCATTTTAGGTGATATAACTATCTTAATAAGTTTGAATGCAAGGTTTATTACAGAAATATTATTAAATAATACGTGTAGGCACGAAGATTACAATATAACTAGTCATTTAATGAGTCATTATTATCAGCTCGTTGCAGTCCACTGCTTTACATAGGCCTCCCCCAAGAAACACCACAGAGCCCGGCTATTGCTTTTTGCATCCAGTCGCTGCCAGCCCTTTTACGTAAGTCGCCCCCCCCCTCTGGCCAAAGGTCCATCCCACACATCGTTTAACAAGACGCGATCTCAAGTCTAAAACACGCTTACTCCAGCGGTTGTCTGTTCTGCGACATTCAGAACAGACAACCGCTCCCTTCCTTCTTGAGCCACGTCTATAAGCTGTTTTCAAGAGTCATCACAAACCGTCTTGCGCGAAGACTCGACGAATACCAGCCACCGGAGCAGGCTGGGTTTCGGAGCGGATATGGCACCACAGACCACATCCACACAGTGCGGCAGATAATACAGAAGACCGAAGAGTATAATCGACCCCTGTGTCTAGCATTTGTGGACTATGAAAAGGCCTTTGACTCGATTGAGATCTGGTCTGTTCTGGAGTCCCTGCAGCGTTGCCAAGTAGATTGGCGGTACGTCCGAGTGTTGAGATGTCTCTACAAAGCCGCTACTATGTCCGTCCAAGTACAGGATCAGCATACAAGACCCATACCATTGCATCGAGGAGTGAGGCAAGGGGACGTTATATCCCCGAAATTATTCACTAATGCAATGGAGGACCTGTTTAAGACGCTGCACTGGAAAAGGCGCGGTATCAACATCAATGGCGAATACATCTCTCACTTGCGATTTGCAGATGACATCGTCATCATGGCAGAGACGTTGCAGGACCTACAACAGATGCTGAACGACCTGGCTGACTCGTCTGTGCGCATCGGCCTACGGATGAACTTCGACAAGACCAAGGTCATGTTCAATGAACATGTACTACCGGAACCGGTTGCGGTACACGGTGCCGTTCTCGAAGTTGTTCAAAAATATGTATACCTCGGGCAGGCTTTGCAGTTAGGTAGAAACAGCTTTGAGGACGAGGTGAACAGAAGAATCCAGCTGGGTTGGGCAGCGTTTGGGAAACTTCGTCGGGTCTTCTCATCATCGATCCCACAGTGCCTAAAGACGAAAGTCTTCAATGCGTGCGTCCTACCCGTAATGACTTACGGAGCCGAAACGTGGACACTTACGGTTCGACTGGTCCATAAGTTTAAAGTCGCTCAGCGTGCAATGGAGAGGTATATGCTCGGCGTTTCTCTAAGGGATCGCATTAGAAACGAGGTGATCCGACAAAGAACCAGGGTCATCGATGTAGCCCACAGGATTAGCAAGCTGAAGTGGCAGTGGGCTGGCCACATTTGCCGAAGAACCGATAACCGTTGGGGTAAACGAGTTCTTGAGTGGAGACCGCGTCTCGGCAAACGTAGTGTAGGACGTCCACAAGCCAGGTGGAGCGATGATTTGCGCAAGACGGCTGGCAGGAGCTGGATGCGAGAAGCCATAGATCGAACTAAGTGGCGTGAAATTGGAGAGGCCTATGTGCAGCAGTGGACTGCGATAGGCTGATGATATAAAAGTGTTTGCCAGATACATCTATACTATTATTATAAAAAAGTAAAGTTTGTGAGGTTGTAGAAGGTAATCTCTATTTATACCGCACTGATTTTAAAAAATTCTTTTACGAATAGAAAGTCACAATATTTTCGATTGTTATATAAACCCGCAAAATGGCTACCGCGAAATCCGACATACACGGAGGTTGGTAAAGTTATGTAGTATGAATGTAGAGATATTTTTTACAACGATCGTAACTATAAATTGAAGAAATAAAATATTCTTTACATAAATCTCGTTATATAAATCTACAAGGATTATAAATCAGTATTTCTACTTAAATCACAAAGTATATGAGACGCGAAAGGTTTGGAATGACTGTATTCGCTCAACAAACATTCAAGCAAAATCTCAAAGACACAACATTTTAAATAAACATTCAACACTTATTCATCTAAACTGGAACACTTGTAAAATAAGTAGCATTTTAGCAGATAAAACCCAGTTTATCGTTTAAAAGGCGAGAAAATTATGTTATTATAACGCAAAACAAAAATTTTCATAGCTTTAGTCACAGCTATGAAAATTTAATTCTACAAACGTTCACAGCGAAAGTATAACGTCTCATTTCTTTTGAATTATTTCATTAGAGCTTTACTGTTACTCCATTATTTTGGGATTGTACTGTCCTTCGCTTGATTTTGTAAGCGAAATAGAATTATGAGGCTGCCACAAGCTGTTCTTATACGGAAAACTGTCTGTTTCTAACTTAAAAGTATGGAAAAAATAAAATATAGAATTTTTGACCTGAATATCTTCGGACGCCCTTGGGAAAACTATTAAGGGTTTACTTTTAACCTTTGAAGAAGATTTTATTTTAAGTCTCTGAAGACTAATCTTTAAAAACTACACTTAAACGTAATTGAATAGATTTGTTTTACTGAAACTTTACTCATGATCTTTTGATAAGTAATAACTTTCTCATAACATAAGCTTTAAAGTCTAAATGACATCATGGATATTTAAATGAGTAATTAAATGGTATCTTCCCACAAATTACCAATCATCAAACTAGGAAAACCCTGTTCTATGGTAACCATATTGCTGATAAACATAGTGATATACAGGGGAGTTGAATGCGAGCAACCGAGTATTGAACCAAGTGGCGTGCAATTGGAGAGGCTTATGTCCAACAGTGGACAGCGATAGGCTGATGATGATGATGATGCTGATGATACTGATTTACTTCTAAACACATACATTTTGTAGATAAATGACACCCAAACACGGAACAAATGGTCTTATTCATCATACAAGGATTAATCCTAAGTGGGAACCCGTATAAAAATATCATTATTATTATTAAGCATTTTTGTTATTTCTTTATGTAGATGTAAGAGTAAGCAGATGGAAAGCGACAACCATATATTCCCAATCCTTTGTATGCTTTCCCTGATACTGGCGGATGATTCCAAGGGCGTCAATGCACTTGTCTCTTGATTGTGGTTTATTATACTATCTTTTGCCTTCGGTTAAACCGCAGGCAAAAGCCGATAACGATAACCGATATTTATAACGATAACGATATAAATATCGGTTATCGCTCTCTCAACAATCAAAGTAACTCATTGCTAAATTTCATTAAAATCGCTGCAGCGGTTTAGCCTTAAAAGCATAACAGACAGACAGAGTTACTTTAGATGTATAATATTAGTTGGAAAGTATAGATAGCATGGATACAGTATCCTATTTAAGAACCTTACCCTGAATCCAAGTGAAAAGAAGGTAAATCACTAAAGAAACATAAAGGCATTTATCTTTCGAAATTGAGGTGTTCGCTATGTAAATTTATTACAATTCTTCTATTCGCTTTCACGCCGCCCGCGGTCTGCAAATACCCGCTCGGCGTTTTGTGATATTTAAATCGGATAAAGTGGGACACTTGCCTTATTGTACGTCTCAATAGTTGCTCCCAGCCTGGATTATTGGATCAGAGCTATTTTGTGTACCTTTTTTGTATTCGATGTAGCAATACAATAAATATATGTCTGTCTGCCGTTACAGATATTGATAACTATTTTATTAATGGGATAGTGGGCAAACGAGCATGGACACCTGTAACACCAAAGGCGTTACAAGTGCGTTGCCGATCTTTGAGGGATGGAGAGGGAGAAAGGGGATGTGGGTTGGGGTTGGGGTTTGGTCCTCTGTAATCCTCATCCATTCAGTGGCATACAGCGCAGGCGCTGTTTCACACCGGCTTTCTGTGAGGCCGTAGTATCACTCCGGTCGAGCTGGTCCATGCATGATGAAGCGCGACTCTCCCACTGTAAAATACTGCAAAAGCAAGTTTTAGCTTAATAGTTTTGTAACTAATATGAACTTCAATACTAGTTTATATTTACTTAAAATGTAAAAGATAAGATAAGTACACGAAAATAATCTTAAAATACCTATTAATTTAAATGCGGCACTGAGTGGGTGAAATAATTTACCCTGGACAGGGCCTGACAAGGCATGGTGTCAATTCGGGGCGAACCTGAAATAACAAAGTACGTGTCATCCCAGAGTAGAACGCTAGAGGCCGATCTTCGAGGTGTTTTTTTAGTGGAAACATCACATACTTCTGGTACCTGAGTCCCCGGAGCATCCTAAGGTATTTTTCACCCCGTCAACAAAAAAAGTGAAAAGTTTAAGTAAAAAGTTTGAGGGGATAAGTTCCAAAGATAATATGTGTTATTTTAGTATTCTTTCCAAAACTGTGATGAACCTAGATTGACAGACTATCAGACAGAAGAGTTCTCAAAATCCGAATCTCAAAGCGACTTTTCAAAATATAATTAAACAATAAATCTTATTTATATAAGTACCTGAATGCTTACGCGAGCTTTGCTTGGTGTTTTTTTAAAATGAATCCTAGCTAGATTGATTCATCGCCGCCGAAACACCTTGCATATTAAATTTGAAAAAAATAGTATAAGTCGTTTCCAAGACTAATATGTACCTGATCGGTTGCCATTTCTGTTTCCTTCTATCTGTATTAAAATCTTAATTAGGAGATATCTTCTTATTTCATCAGTAACGTAGTTAATTAATTGATCACTATGAAGACAGAATACTCACAAAAAGAACATACGAGTACATGAAACATAATAGAATAGAAACATTAAGATATTTTTATAATACATAGCAGAACTTCCTCGTTGGTATATTCAAATCATATTTGTGAGAAAAATATAAGAAGAAAGAATGAAAAATAGCCAAACGTTTTTATAGTATGAAATGGCCGATTTTCTGGTTCGGATATTTAAATTATGTTTGTGTTCTGGAAGAGCAAATTTGCTTACCAAGTAAATTTTTCTAACGTTAAAAATAAATATCGAATGAGATTGACTTTTGCAAAACCCTTAATGGCCTTTGCTCAATGCATTTTTTAATGTTGGATGTGATATATAAACATAGTCTGTGTGTTATTAAGAATAAGTAGAGTATAGAGCGTCATCACCATGGGTATGACAAGAGATGACTAAAGGAGCAAAACTCTACAGAATAACAGAAATGTGAGGAAAAGGAAAACTTAAACCAAACCCTTTACCAACCCGTTTGATCACTCTGGTATAGTAGAACAAAATTCAAGAAGAGTCCTGCTCCAAGCATTTTACTATTAAATACTGTTTCATGATCTTGCAATTCGATTATTTCTTTCGTCGTTACTATATATATATATATATATATATATATATA
>PKRV01002000.1:1127040-1170576 GCA_003709505.1 Hyphantria cunea
TATATATATATGTATATATGTATTTCAATAACATGTATAATAATGTATATAAGCAAAATGATGAATAATCTTAAATCGCCATCATTCTTTGAACCTTTTATCAAACTAGGTTGAAATTGGCTTTTAGTCTTCTGCGAGATTCATTACGTGGAAAGACTACTATGAGATATGCATGCCAAATACTAGGCAATATTAAAGTTCTATGAGTACGCTGTTGTACAATTTGTTGGTGCTTTATCAATCTGTAAAAGCCATCCAATTAATAACATGATAACAATCTGATAAGCAGTAATCCACAAGTATTAAGTGATTCCTGTAGTTATCTGATTCGGCAAAAAACGTGTCTTAAACTATATTTGGAGAGGTACTTATATACCCCTCTAAACACAATTTTTACCTCTTAGTAAAGGTTTAGTTTCTTCAAGAGCTGTCAGCAATTTTTTAAATTATTGCTTTTTAGTGTCTGTATCTGGAACAAAAAAATAATCATCATTCTAGAAACATTCTTACCTATAAACTCATCCCACTGATTAATCTTTCATTGTAATTCACATTCGTAATGCCACATATGGTTTCTATTGTGTGTTCATTCACACATCAGTGATCATTGTTCATCTCTCAATTATTAGACGTTTTCATTACATGAATTATCTCTACACTCTCAGAGATTTACCACACAATAAAACAAAGTGCTTATATTAAAGCAACGTGTATAAACAAACGAATTTTCTAGTCTGTAAAAGCATTTTCTTGAAACAAAGGCATCTTAGCATAAACGATTAAATCTCGTAAAAGAATGAAACTGGAATCAAATTCAAAGTGTGTCACCAGGGAATAATCCTTTTGCTTTTAAAATAGACACTATCGTCCGAGCCGGTGGGACATCCAGCAATTTATTTCCCCGCAAACATCGGTTGCATTCGGCACCGCTTGTGGATTATGTTTGAGGATTTTTTATCATGTTTGTGACTGCGTTTACAGTTTTTCTATGTTCATGCTGAAATATATTGTATAATATAATTATGTATTATATTTAGCAAAAATATTTAGTAATAATAATAATAATAGATCTCTTTCTTGTACACCAGACTTATTTTAAGGTTAACATAAAATTAGAGAAGTACAATAGGCGGCCTTATCACCCGGAATATTTTATTAAATATTTAAATATTTACCTATTGAAAAAAAAAATAAGGATGTTTATCAATAGTCTAATTGCCATAGTTCTTTCTTATTTGGGACCAGGGGGCCGTGTGCGAGATGTGTGAGTTTATTATTATTATGAATTTCTGTAGTCAGTTTCTTTGTCTTCCAATAATTATTTTGTTGGTAAGGTGTTCCGATAAAAAATGCATTATTCGTTATAATAAATGAATTTGCTAGCGGCAATATATTACTGAGATTAAAAGTCTAGTTTACTATTTAAAAAAGGAAGGCATATAGACTATTTTAAAAGCAAAAGAAATCAATCCTGTACGGTTTCAATACCTCTTATAAACCATGTGACAAGGGAGAAAAATCAAGACTTGCTCAATCAATCAATCATTCAACAACCCATAATGTCCCACAGCTGGGCTCGGGTCTCCTCTCAGGAGAGGGTTAAGGCCAGGGACTTGCTACCTCCTCCCCTTCACAAATACTCAGTTGGTCAGCTTACAAGTGACAGCTAAGTACTCAATGTTATTGTTATTTGCCCCTTCTTCTTCTTCTCCGGGTGCCTCTACAATCCTGAAGGTTGGCCGTCAGCTTCCTGTACTACTCCTTGTAATTTTATGCCCCTGTTTCCTTCTTAAAAGGTTTCCTGGTGGTTCATATGGCCCATCAATTTTCGACACGGGCCCGCAGTCTATTATCCTAATGTCTTTATCGAGTTTCGTGTGAAACGAGTTCACGTAATACCAAAATTCAATTACGTTGAACAAAATATAACGTTTTAACTTTTTTCTTCCCATATCCTTCAATTCTTTATTTCAAGATTGACAGGAATGATCGTCCAAAAATATGCCACTATACTTCACAGACTGACAGACATAGCTTCTAGTATGTTATTGAGTATCCTGCTAGCTGGCACCATTTTATTATGAAATAGATGTATTTTTCATCCCGTGCTGCTTTCAAAGCACTTAAGTCAGTGATAACAATGTATCTCTTCAGAATTTAAATAGCCACTTAAGAAATAAAAACGATTTTCATAATACTACATTTGTGATTGTGCTTAAACGGCACTGGAATATGGTGTTTGTCAAATTGCTTAAAATAAATCCTAGATGGTAATCACACTTAGGGACTAATTGCACCCACCACTAACTCCTGTACACCAGAAACAACAGCTTTAACC
This sequence comes from Hyphantria cunea, assembly GCA_003709505.1. Classification (NCBI taxonomy): domain Eukaryota; kingdom Metazoa; phylum Arthropoda; class Insecta; order Lepidoptera; family Erebidae; genus Hyphantria; species Hyphantria cunea. The sequence continues at coordinate 1,129,379 of PKRV01002000.1, forward strand.
CACGTAAGCACTAAGTTACAACACTCGGAAGGTACCAAAAAAAAACTATCTTGGACCTCTCCCCCTTGGATATTAATCAAAAGAAAACTGAAGGAGTTGGAAATGTAATAAGTCTATCTCCCTCCCTCGTGGCTCTCCCACGGTATACTTAACTTTTCACAATAAATTACAGGATACTGAAACTTTAAATTTTTAGTACTTCTCTTTCTACCCATTCGGGCAGACGTGAGAATATTTGTTCGTTATATTAAGCATTTTTGATTTTCTAACTTTCTGCCAGTAGATGTTGAATTTATCGAAGTTATAACAACCCGATGTTAACTACTCACCGCTTTTAATAAAGTTCTGCCAATCTGACGATCAATCAATCATCAGCCTATCGCAGTCCACTGCTGGACATAGGCCTCTCCAATTTCACGCCACTTAGTTCGATCCATGGCTTCTCGCATCCAGCTCCTGCCAGCCGTCTTGCGCAAATCATCGCTCCACCTGGCTTGTGGACGTCCTACACTACGTTTGCCGAGACGCGGTCTCCACTCAAGAACTCGTTTACCCCAACGGTTATCGGTTCTTCGGCAAATGTGGCCAGCCCACTGCCACTTCAGCTTGCTAATCCTGTGGGCTACGTCGATGACCCTGGTTCTTTGTCGGATCACCTCGTTTCTAATGCGATCCCTTAGAGAAACGCCGAGCATATACCTCTCCATTGCACGCTGAGCGACTTTAAACTTATGGACCAGTCGAACCGTAAGTGTCCACGTTTCGGCTCCGTAAGTCATTACGGGTAGGACGCACGCATTGAAGACTTTCGTCTTTAGGCACTGTGGGATCGATGATGAGAAGACCCGACGAAGTTTCCCAAACGCTGCCCAACCCAGCTGGATTCTTCTGTTCACCTCGTCCTCAAAGCTGTTTCTACCTAACTGCAAAGCCTGCCCGAGGTATACATATTTTTGAACAACTTCGAGAACGGCACCGTGTACCGCAACCGGTTCCGGCAGTACATGTTCATTGAACATGACCTTGGTCTTGTCGAAGTTCATCCGTAGGCCGATGCGCACAGACGAGTCAGCCAGGTCGTTCAGCATCTGTTGTAGGTCCTGCAACGTCTCTGCCATGATGACGATGTCATCTGCAAATCGCAAGTGAGAGATGTATTCGCCATTGATGTTGATACCGCGCCTTTTCCAGTGCAGCGTCTTAAACAGGTCCTCCATTGCATTAGTGAATAATTTCGGGGATATAACGTCCCCTTGCCTCACTCCTCGATGCAATGGTATGGGTCTTGTATGCTGATCCTGTACTTGGACGGACATAGTAGCGGCTTTGTAGAGACATCTCAACACTCGGACGTACCGCCAATCTACTTGGCAACGCTGCAGGGACTCCAGAACAGACCAGATCTCAATCGAGTCAAAGGCCTTTTCATAGTCCACAAATGCTAGACACAGGGGCTGATTATACTCTTCGGTCTTCTGTATTATCTGCCGCACTGTGTGGATGTGGTCTATGGTGCCATATCCGCTCCGAAACCCAGCCTGCTCCGGTGGCTGGTATTCGTCGAGTCTTCGCGCAAGACGGTTCGTGATGACTCTTGAAAACAGCTTATAGACGTGGCTCAAGAGGGAAATGGGCCGATAGTTCCTCAACATGGTTTTATTTCCCTTTTTGAAGAACAGGACGACCACACTCCTACTCCACGCCTCTGGAGTCCTCCCTTCGAACAGGACAGCGTTGAAAAGCTTTTGGAGCGCCTTTAATACGGGTTTACCTCCAGCCTTTAACAGCTCTGTAGTAACGCCATCCTCTCCAGGGGCTTTTCCATTTTTCAGCTGTCTAAGAGCCATCTCGATTTCGTCAATGCTGACTTCTGGCAGATCTTCGGTGAAGTGGCGTGTTAATTTGGCCCGAGGGTCCTCATTTTCGGGATCAGGTCGAGATGCATGCGAAGCGTACAAATCGCCATAGAAGCTTTCTACTTCCGAAAGGACAGCCAGCTTGGAAGCAACGACTTCTCCGCTTACTGTGGTCAGCTTCGTCAAATGGCTTCTTCCAAGAGATTTCACAAACACTTTTGACCCCCGATTCTGCTCGATTGCTCTTTCAATCAAAAGAGTGTTGGAGCATCGGAGGTCGTGTCGTACACGCTTACTAATCTCTCGGTTTAGAGTCCGTTTTGCCGATGAAGTGACTGGCGGGTTCTCACGTCTTTCCTTCATTAACCCTAGTGTCTTTTCTGAAAGCTTCGACTTCGTGTCTGTACGCTGCATTTGACAAAATCTCGTACCTTCACTCCTGAGGATTCGAACCACATTTTCAAGGTTCTGGTTTACGTCTCTTGTGGTTTCCATGGCAACAAATCGGTTTTCCAGATTTGACTGGAATTTTTCAGATCCCATCTCGACTTGGAGCAGAGTTGGTCGGAGCCTGGACTTCATCATGCGGACACGTTCAGCCTTGAAGTTGATATTCAGAGAACCTCGGACTAGTCGGTGATCGCTACCGGTGTTAAACCTATTGAGCACTGAGACGTCTCTGAATATGTGCCTCCTGTCCGTTATGATGAAATCGATCTCATTTTTTGTCATAGCGTCCGGGCTTTTCCACGTCCACTTTCTTTGGGGCCGCTTCTCGAAAAATGAGTTCATCAAAAACAGCCCCTCCCGCTCGAGAAAGTTGATGAGCATTTGCCCCCTATGATTCCTGTTTCCAAATCCATGGGATCCTATTACCGATTCGCCGCAAGTTTGTACTCCCACTTTGGCGTTGAAGTCACCCATAACAACGTTGTAGTGGGTTTTAGTAGTGGAGTGGAGGGCCCTCGATATGTCATCGAACATATCCTCCACCTCATCGTCTGAGTGAGCCGAGGTCGGTGCGTACACTTGTATTACCTTGAGGCTATACCTCTCGGTAAGCTTGACAATGAGGTACGCTACCCTGTTCGACACACTGGAAATTTCCACAACGTTGCCAGAAAGCGACTTGTTTACCAGAAACCCCACGCCACCTTGGGATCGTTGGTCTCCCTCGCGGAAGTACATCAGGTGACCTGAGTCCAGGATTATGGTATCCTCCCCCTCTCTTCGGACTTCACATAACCCTAAGATATGCCACCTAATCTTCCCAAGTTCCTCCTCAAGTTGTACCAGATGCGAGTCTAGCCGTAACGTGCGGCCGTTGTACGTTGCCAGGGTCAGTCTTTTGTGGTGGCCTCCCGTAACCCGGTGATTCTTAGCACCCCCTGTCCCACCGTAACCGTGGTCGCCACCATGACCAGGAATAGCGGGACTACCGGGAACTGGGGGCCGTGGCTTCTGTTGCTTACTCATGGAGGGGGTCAGCCCATAATCACCACGCTGGGCAGGCGGGTTGGTGATCGCAGGGCGTAACTTGTTGCACCGGTGACGCTGCTGCCCATCACCGGCCTATTGTATTTAGTTACGCCTTTTAGGATGGATATACCGCCATCGGTCGGTCGCCAGAGCCTCGTTTGTTATCTAGCAGGGTGCACCGCGTGCAGGTGAGGTTGGCTGGGGGCGAAAGATTGTGGTTCGCCCCCACACACCCCAATACCAGTACCAATCTGACGATGGGTATTAATTATTAAGGAGTTCTATTAATTCTTCAATATATGTTAAAGTAATCAAATATACTTTTTATCGGCCATTTTCAGTGGTCATTTAATGCTGTTTTTAGGATAAGTACAATTACAGACGAGTTGTTCTCATAAAATGTTAGATTAATTAATAGAATTCTATGGATTGATTTCATCTTTTCATGAAAACGGGCAAACACGGGGCAAACAAGCAGACGGTTGGCATTATGGAAATGGGACAGTTATGAAAACTGCAGAAGATCATTTGGTATATATTTTTTATGTAATATGGGGGCAAATGAGCGTAACTATCGCCTGATGGTAAACTATTACCGCCGCAACTACAGAGGCTTTACAAGTGCGATGTCGACCTTTGGGGAACGGGGAAGGCGACGGAGGAAGGGGTATGGACCTCCGGTATCCTCACTCAAGCAGTGAAACAGCGCAGGTGCTGTTTCACACCGATTTTCAGTGAGAACGTGGCATCACTTCGGTTGAGCCTGTCCATGCGATTTGGATTTCGATTTCATTCTTACCTTCAAAGATAAACAATACACCACGATCGATTTACAAAATATCTTAATTTTATTCTAAAATATTAATACAATAATACTAATTGCATTTGTATGAAATATAAACTTTCTTTTTTAATTAATTGAATCGAAAAGCTATAACAATGAATATTTATATAATCTTTCAAGACGATTATGAAACATAAGTACCCTAATGAACCTCTTTATTAATTAAGTTGTGTTTAACAAGGAATTCGTTTATTCTAATTTGTATTGTAATATATTCCATTTAAAGTGCCTCATTACATAAATTGTATTAGTGAGAGACGAAACTGAGAGAAAAGAAAATATGAAAATGTAAAAATGTAAGCAGTCTTTTATGCAAAAGAAGTCGATCGTAGCGCGACGAGATTATATTTTATTACCATCTATTCTACGATGTTACAGCCTAGGTTTTGGGGTTCAGTAAATCTAAAAATATATTTTTTATTTTCTTTTATTTTAATTATACTTCCTGAATAACATTTACATGAGGCGGACTTAATGCCAAGTGGTATTTTCTACCAGTCAACCTTTGAATGGTTTAGTGACGGACGTGGCAGGCGCACTTGTCTTCTGAAGGGGAGTAATGAACAATAAATATAAGATAACAATTAATCTTTAAAATACAAAATAGGTATACAAGTATACATTTATATAATAAACAAACTGAATAAAATCGATAAATTTATATTTGTGGTAATGATATTCTGAAGATATTTCTACTAGTCGTTTCTTATAAATTCCTCTGACTTTGGCATTAAATGTATAACGGTTAGTTAATTTTCTTATCTCAAGTGGGAGCGCATTCCATAATAGAATAGACTGAACAGCAAAAGAATAATATGTCAGGGCCCGCAAACTACGGCGCTGACATATTGGTTACCATGACAGCTGAATTCGATAGGCAGCACATGCAATTGCTGAGAAGTCGGACAACTTTATTGAGAAGATCTGCATTCAGGTCGAGGTAGCATACATCACAGTAATATATACTTTTTGATGTTCAAGGAAAACACTAGTTTTAAAATTATTTTAGGTTTTTTCATTAATTAGGAAGTCTTAAACTAGCACTGAGTGGTTGAGTGACATCCTACTCCTAATATTTTTTTTATAATATAGTTGGCACACACAAATGATATTGTTATTGGAGCGGTCACTACTTTCTACTGCGTTGTGTTGACCGATAGCTGGGTTCAAAATTGTTGATTGTTATTCTGAGACTGGGTGTTCTTTGTATCCGTTTCACGTATATTCCTAGTATGAGAGGTTTTTTTTCAACAACATAAAACAAATTAATCATAACATTCTGATTATTTCGATTCCTATTTGTTGTACTCCTACTGAGGCTTCACACTTCCAACTGACTGATAAGTCAAAAAAACTGAGGCTTTTTGTATTTCATGTTATATATGCCATCTGAATTTGAAATATATTCTCATTATTTTCTTATACTGTAACTCAAAAACAAAGAATATTAACAAACTTTCCTCCATTTATTTACCTACATTGGGGTAAGTTTAGCTAAGTTTATTTAGCTCTCAAAAGTACCAAGTACATAAACCTACGTATTAAATTAAAGAAATTTCTTACCATTGTGTCTGTAAATATTGCTTTCATTTTGTACTTTAATACAGGTTAAAAAAGCATATCGAATTTTATGAGTAAGATCTTTCCTCTCATTTAAAAGCAGTCTTTGATAGTAACTTAGTAAAAAATGAATGAAAGCGTGTAACAGAAGTAGGAGAAGTGTGCATTATTCTTTTCGATCACTGACCACTCGTGGAGTTTGACTTAGTTATATTAGACTTGGTTCTCTGATATTTAATGTTAAAATATTATAAGTTCCATCTATTCTATTAAACGAACGCTATAGACAATCTTTTTTTTCGAAATTACTTTCATTGAAAAAAACCGTTGTTTTTTATCTATTGTTACTATTTTTTTATACACATGTCTCTCATCGATGATATTATTATTACTTTATCAAACTAAAAGATACAGGCTTCGATATAAAAATTGCAGAACCGTGGCTCTAAGTTCATGTACGTGCCTAACAAACAAGCATAGCCGGTATCGAAGCGCAGCTCCTTAAATTAAATGATTACAGAGGTAGAGGGATACAGACTGATGATGGGAAGATACCATTTCTTATCAGTTTTCTTTACACCCTATATTTACGTGTATGTATATAGTTTTTGTATGTGTATAGTTTTTGCAAATATGCGCGTGCGGTGTATGGGCCTCTGGTATCCTCACTCACTCAGTGAAACACAGCGAAGGCTGAGCTATCAGCCGGCTGGAGGCCGGAGATTGAGCCGGCCCATGCATGTCGAAAAGTTACCTATCCTTCCAATGACCACTGTTTGAAAAAATAATAATTTAATCCCCAATTATCTACATTAGACCAAAAGTGTAATGTATTAGTATACAAGTAAGTATTTATACATTACTAGTCCTTATAATTTTTGAATATTTATCTATCTTGTACAATGAAGTAGATCCTTCTTAACAATAATTTTGACTAACACAAATATTGGCTAATTAGAATGTTACAAAAGGCAACTTCTCCGAGAACATTGTATCCTGTGAATTCCAACAAAATACACTAATTCTACCGTAACAATTTAATTGTTTTATTAGCTACTTTAAAATTGTAATAAACAACATTAGTAAAATTAAATTAAAACAGGGTTCGTGCGATGATATTTAGTTCGTTAGTCAAAGGAATTCAAACGCTTTTTGAATTTCAACAATTTTGAGAAACGATGCGTGGCCGATGGGGTCTGGCATTTCACGAGAGGCGACCGGAGTCGGGTACTGAAAAACGCTGTGATGGTAAACCCACCATAAAGTGATCCGAGGACCTGGTGAAGATCGCGAGAAGCCATCGGATACTGGCAACAAATGACCGGTAGTTGAGGAGAACCTCGGGAGGCCTATGTCCAAAAGTGAGCATCTTTTGGCTAAGATGATGATGAGAAACAATGAGAATGAAACAATAATAGTTATGTCCCACGTATGCATTCGACGGTCAAAGGCAAAGTAAGAAATAGAAACAACAGAATTTGCGGGTAAGTAATATTCATTAGGTTTGAGTATGCGTTCCCTCATCATCATCGTCTTAACACTCTGGTGATCATTTGCTTCATCACTTTTACTACTGTAGGTACAGGTAAACCCAAAGTAATTATTTTACACTGCAAGTAGACTCAATTGATATTTCAGTAATATTATTATGGAGAAGAAAAAGTTTAATTGAACCTGCTCATCTCAGTAATTTTTCAAATCAAACCTGTAGTTTGACTGGAAAAATTGCTATTTGATATTTATGTGGCAGAGCGCTCAACAGTCGGTCTGTTTGGTACAGTTATACAGTCAAAGTTTATGCCTGAAACCGTATGTACACGTCCCGAATCAAGGGTCTGCAACAAAACGCCACGCGTCTTTTGTAGCATTTGAGTATTCACGTGGCTGGTTCTAGGTTCGTCTTGGTGTTAGCGTCCGGTACTGAACTCAAAGAGAAATATAAGACTTATATTCACCCACACTATTCAAATTCGACCCAAGCTAAGACTGCAGTTCTTGGTAAGCAAAATACCCTTACATTTGCCTTGTTCATGTATCGAGGAAGACTTAACAATATCATGCCACTATCAACAATAACCAAGTAAAGTTGCCATGACGTTTCCTAGAATTTATACAAATACAAATCCTTGAAGCCAGAACAATTTGAATAGTACAATCTATTCTGATTCTTCGTAATATTTGGCAGCAATTGTTGTATATCTCCGTAAGTGATGCTGTTGTTTCTGTAAACAAAGCCGATGGAACACACTAATTACTTAGATCGAAATCTGTTTCATTTTAAATGGATGTTACACATGCAGTATGACAGAAAAGGTTTATAGTTCAGGCGCTTTATAGTACAGAGGAAAATAAAGTGAAAAAATATGAATGTTAATACAATTACTAATTTCATTAAAAAGATAATTATTTCTGTAAAAATTCCTATTGAAATTTCTTTTTATGCATTTTTAAGCCACTCATATTTGTATACCTAATTCCAGAGTTGAACTTATTTAAAGTACTTGAAATTAAATAAAAACGGCTGCATACATTTATGATGAGCTGCAAAAAGGAGGAAATTAACTATTCGGTGGTACTTATATTTCGTTTTATGTTTGTATCCCCAGAACTATTTAGGAACTAATATACCTTTGTTTCCGAATATCATAGTCGCTTTTAAGATTAACCGATAAATCGGCAAATAAAATTTAGTGTAATTTTAAGTTTGAAGACTGCAGTAAGATTTCTCACAAAACCTAGTCATATAAACTGTTGAAATACGGATCTATGAGCATATCACATGTAATATAATTATATATCAAGATTGTATCATCAATGCTAACACAACGATTTACTATCTTCAAATCTAATCCGGTAGCTTCGGTTGCCATTTAAATTGAATTCAAAATCCGGGATGTCTTCTACGTGATGTGTTTCTATCTGATGGGCTCAGGAAATTGGTTTCATGTTATGTGGCGATAGAAATGATTTCTATATTGATGTCATTGAAAGTAATCTGGATGTTAAAGATAAATTAACTTAGCTGATTTTAATTGATTAACCTTGGAAGAACCATGGTCCGACTTGACTAGCTACGCCACCTAGTCCCAAAGTAAGCAAATCTTGTATTATGTGTAGTAGACAACTGAAATAAATACATCTTTACTTTATTATAAATACATAAAATTTGATAAAAAATAAATATTTAGGACATCCAACATACAAATACATATTATACATAGAAAACACCCAAACTCCATAACGAATATTTGCAGATAATACCAACGTTTAGCTTGACCCAGAAATCGAACCTGAGACCCCATGCACAATAGTCGTATATGCCACCTCTAGGCTAACGAGGCAGTTATACTTAGATATGTTAAACCATTATTTCGCTGCTTTTGTAGAGATTTAGAAACAATGAGCCAGTTTTCCTGGAGTTACATCACGGTTTCGCAGAAAACACATGTCAATGTATTCTTTCGTTGTTTTATATTGTAAGTAAAGCCACAAAAGAAGATCTTTCCCTCTTCTCTTGCCTCCTTAATTCTCTTAATGAAAGTGTCAGAATCTTAATAAAAAAGCACAACTTGGGTTTTTGACATTGAAAGTGCCCGTGGGCCATACAGGTTCTTTTTTCTGCTAGTTTAACAGACAATGCTCCAAAACCATACTTTAAAAGCCCACGTACTTATCTTATTATAAATCTTAAGTACTGTAATGGTATTTAATGTAGTAAACTTACTAAGCTCTCTATTACGTCGTATATGAAATCTAAATTTATTTTAACCAAAGTGGCGATATAGTGAACTAGTTTAAGGACAACACTCCGGCACAATAATAACAGTCTATACCTTCCAATCTTTTAGTTATTTGCATACATAACAGCATATATAGCGGTATTACAATGATGTTTGGAAACAACACTAAACTTATATTGGCTATAAAGTACCACGAACTTATAAAGACATAACAGGTATAGAGTTCGATGCCTCTACGATTTCACAAAGCACTTTCCCAAGGTATAATGGACGTAATAACTGTTATGGTTCTTAACTTCAGAGATGTCCTATTTTATGTGAAGTGGGTTGTTATAAACGTTGAAGGGATATTGTAAGACAGTCTATACATTTTAAGATTGCCTACTCTGAATAGTTAGATAAAATGTCTCATCAAATGCAAACACTTTATACACAAACACTTGAAATGATCTTTCAATGGAAAACTAGATTTATTCTGTGGATTCGCTTCTGCCTGTATGGATATTGTTTATTGCGGTAAGGAGTAGCGTATTTCCTTCTTCAAGAATTGAGCCAGGTATAAAAAAAAAAACAAAATATATTTAGGGGTCGATCACACTTATTATTTAGTACCCCTAAATGAAAAATAGATGTTGGCCGATTCTCAGACCTCACGATATGCATATAAAATTTTATGAAAATCGGTCCAGTCTTTTCGAAGGAGTTTGATAACAAAAACCGCGACACGAGAATTTCGTTGAAATTATGGATTTTAGGGCACCTGGTGTAAACAAGCACAAATAAATTGTATGTTCGTACCGTAACTTGCAACTCAAGTTTCAAGTACGTAAATGCCTGAATGAAAAGAAAATCCAAAAGGCTTTTTAAAGATTTGAGTTCCTTTGAATTCATTGAGACAAAGGCAAGGAGCTTTTCGATATACTTTCTAAAATGAACAACCATGAATAAAGCCGATTTCGATGATTGAATTATACTCTCAGAAGGCTTACTTCCATTAAATTATTAAGAACGTACTAGGCGTGCGAACGCAATGGTATAATATAAGATCATTATTTCTTCTGTTTCGAATTTATAAACATGATGTAATTATCTTATATTGTAAAGACAAAAACATTTGAAACACGATTTTAAACAAGTTATTTTAGAAATAAAAAAAATCATGCTCAGCTTCAGTACATTATAAAGATATAGATATAGTGTTAGCATTAATATGTGGCGTGACCATATCGATGACGTCCTACATGAATTTCCGCCCCATCTAAGCCTACCCAAAGGAGTTTACATTTCAAGAAATCCCCTATGAACCGAGACTCCAAATTGATAACATATTACTTTTTAAAATCAGTTTAAAAAATGTTCAAACTGCTATAACATCGTTATTCTGATCAAATATAATAAAAAGTCATCAACAACCCATAATGTCCCACTGCTGGGCTCCTCTTAGCAGAGGGTTACGGCCATACGTCCCCACGCTGGCCTAGTGCGGGTTGGGGACTGGCAAGACTACCTTGTAGCTACGTAATCTTGCCGTTGGATGTTTTTAAGCCACCCAAAGGCCTCCAACTAAGCTTCACGACTGTTATCCTAAGACAACAACCGGAACTCACTACTAAACATGACCTCCAAATCACATAGATGCTCATGGTAACATGCCACCAGCGGTCACCCATACATGTACTGACCGCACCGTCATTGCTTACCCTCGGTGATAGTTTCCAATCACCGAGTGATATTCGATTATGAGCGTTTCGAAATAAAAACCGAGTCGAATAAAAGTTACTTCTTCAAAATACACAACTAACATAAAAATTATATTAGAACAAGAAACTCAGTTTTTCGTGATGTAATTTACGTCAACTAAGAGCTTAATGCCTTAACAGACGCTGAAGTACTGTGTTCTTCTTCACAAATGAGCTATGAATCCTGCCTCAACTTGACACATAAATTGGTCATGTAATGGAGATAGTAATAAATATAAGTAAATTATTGTGTGATTGTCAGACAGTTTTCAAGTAAGTATTTTTTGTGTCATGAAGATGTTGTCAGTATTCTTAGGGAAAGTGCACACTATGTTAGCAATTTTAGATATAATCGTGTAAAAAATCCTTAAACATTGAGAATGGTCTACTTTATGGGTATTCGTGAATTAAGGCTTCGCAAGCGTAGTTTTATGCCTTATACCATTTTTTTTCATGATACTTGGGCACATAGGAACAGATGAATCAATTAATGATACGTAATTACTGACACCGTTGGACACATATCGCTCAAGGGACAAGTGTAAGTGCGTCAAGTAATAGCGACTTTTGTACTAGTGCTCCGTTGAAATGTGAAACACACGCATGCATTCATAAATACACACATATAAATAGGGGCACACAGCACACATACATTCATACACACACACACACCCTTATCCACACCCACATCCACACCCACTCCCACTCCCACACCCACTCCCACTCCCACACCCACACACTCAAGATTAAACAAGATTAAAAGTAGTAATTTAGAGTGCTTATGCTGTGGGTTGTGATATGTTAAACGATTACCTCAGTAGGTTTCCTCCTATTCCCTGAGTTTTGATAAAAATATAGTCGACAAAACCTGGATGCATCTCTTTCTGCCTTTTCACGGGTCTTCGTCGTCTTTCGTTATATTTATTATCTCTATTCTATCGGCAAAAGAACTGAAAACTAACTAACTTGTAAATTGTACGATTGATGTTCGGTGACGGATGACGCGATTTGTGATTTTTGTTTACCCAAAAAGTACTCAGTGCGCTTAAAGAAGTTTTTAACTCATATACACATAGCTCATGGGAAGCTTGCGGTGATGAGTGATTTTTGCTCGCCTATAAAGTGCTCAACACGCCTAGACAGGTTTGCACTTCAAAAACGTAACTGAATTTAAATGTTCAGAAAACACTGTCATGTTTTGCGTTCAGAACGAAAATAAATGATTTAAATAAGTAAATTATGTAATAAGATCCCAATAACTTTTACGTTTTACTTAGCACTGAAAATGTTGCTTCATTGCATATTTATTAAAACAGGATCAAAGTCTTCTTAAACCTTGAGTAACTTACCTTTATACAGAGGTGTTATAATAAGTCTCAAAAGTAAATACTTCCATTTTATTAGCAATTTTTTGTTGCTTTTGAACCGAATATTGTTCATTATGTCATTAGTTTTAATTTGGTTCTCAAGCTTTTAATCTATTTTTTTAATTTAAATATAAGTTAACTCCGTTTCAAAATATTATTTCAAAAATCTGAAAATTAGCATGTGCTAATAAAAGTTGGAATTGATCCAGCCTTTCCAGGAATTATCTGGAACAAACAGACAGACACATGGAAAATATGTCTATTGCTGGCCATGGTTACCTAGCTCAAGAGTTTTAAGTGGCATTATTATTTTGATAACATGTTTAATAAAATATGAAATAATAGAACTAAGAATGTTTGATAATTTTCACACTTTTGCCATTATTATTACTGACAGTCATAGTAGTACCTTTCCGCTTACTTTTCTACATTATCTGAGGAAATTTATTTTAAAGGGACGGAAATTAATAACACATAACCATGGTGAATTTGATTTGTCGAATGCGCGCCCCGGTAAGTCTAAGTGGACCCTCAGATACTACTTAGGTGAGACGGCAAATGTTAGACACCCTATGCGAGTATCATAATCCACGCTCCTTTCTCTTATACTTTGTTATCAAGTACCTGGATGACCGAGTTTTACTAGGTTTTCTTTATTGAATTTCTTAAAAATCAAACCCAGCTCCATCGATTTTTCACCCTTAAAACGCGCTGCATTCTACATTTCATGATAATCTTTGGACCCGTTTCGAGATATAGATATCAGAGCCCGAGATTCAGAGATATAAATATCAACAAAATTTACACGTATTACTCATTTAAAGGTATTAGATATTGTAAATACAAGAACAAATAGTTTAAAGAAAACCCGATTCTATCTATATTAACCCTATTTATTAAATTCAGGTTTTATTATTTTTATTTTTTCTTGGTCATTCCCCAGTGCCATTCTCGCGACTAAAAGGAATCTATTGACACCGCTCACATAAAAATACGACAAGTCGTTGAGGCTCTATGACGTGCCAAAGAAATATTCATACCTACATACATATACTAGAAAAACATAACCCTCCTTTTTTCGCAGTCGGATTATAATGTTAAATAACTTTGATCGGGGACCCTGCATAGTAAAATTCTTATTCTTTGCATAGTAAAATGTAATTATATTTTTTAAAATATCAACACGCGTGAGGGATTTATGTGTTTTGCTTTATACATAGGGCTGTCATTTTGTAACAAGTTAGTTATAATTACTACTTTTCTTTTATTTAAAAGCCATTGAGGCCAAAGTATGTTATAAAGATTCGCTTTATATATCAGTTGCATTGGTGAGAAAGCTATAAATGTATAAGTATATAGTAACTATGGCAGGCTTATATACATAAACGCTATTATAAATACATACATAATTCAATAGCAGGAAACTAAACACACATCTATACTATATATAAAAGAGCAAGGTGATTGACTAAGATACCCAAAGATAAACGCACAACCCAAACCGCTGAACCTAGAAATCTGAAATTTTTCATGTATGAATTTTGGCAATGCCACCCCTAGGGGGGTAAAATAGGAGATGAATATATCTGCTTTTGAGCGAGCAAAGCCGCAGGCAAAAGCTACTCGAAAATAATTAGCAAAGTTTTAGGGAATACTATTTTTTTTAATTCTACGAATACCGAATCTCTTCTTCCCTAAAGGTGTCAGTGTGAAAATTCGATACCAATTTGAGTTATAAACTTAAGCTGAAAATCTTTTTTAAACTCACCTATGTATATATACACATCTATATTTGAACCTGCCAAAGTCACTCTACTCAGTCTGGAAAGCACGAGCAAAATCCAATAGTGGTGTTCAGACAAAAGATAAAAATAATCAGTTATACACTGTGTCAAAATTTATATAATGTACTGTAATCAATTCGTGATTCGGAGGTCACCTTAAGCAGTCGGTCCCGGTTGCTATCATAGGATAACAGTCGTGAAGCTAATTTGGAGGCCGTTGAGCGGCTTAAAAACATCCAACGGTAAGATTACGTAGCCATAACGTTGTCTTGTCAGTCCCCAACCCGCACACGGCCAGCGTGGGAACGTATGAGACCCGAGCCCACCAGTGGGATATTATGGGTTGTTGATGATGATGGCTGTAACCAAAGAAATATAATTCTTAAAATATAAAAAAAACATTTATACATAAAAAAATAATAATTATAATAATTTAATTATATAAAAAAATAATTCGCTGCTTACAGGAATTTATCTTTTAACAAAACATTTTTGCATTAACTATTAACTATGATTTTGGATAAATCCTACCAATTAAAACCCGACTTATTTGTATTTTACCTTTAAGACGTTGATAGCAGCCCTCACAGCGCGTATATACTAACGCATACTTCAGTGAATCATGTTATACACGGCTTTGTTGTGCCACATATGACACTGTCTTCGTTTGAAGTGCTGTCGTGCAGCTTATTTTGTATGTTGTGACTTTATCTTCGGAAGAATTAAAATTTTACGGTAATCGTTTTTTTTTTCAAAAGACGGTCCCCGTGTCATCTCATCCAAATTTTTTTATATTTTTCATCGTTACTTTCATGGCGACGAAGACTTAAAGACTTAAAAATTTAAGATTTGAAGACTGTAAACACTTGACATTGACAGAAACAGGTGATCTGCTGGTTGCCATTCCATCAAAAGAACAAGAATTTTTTATATTTAACCTTTTGATTTTCTTTTTAATTTCAGTCATATGATCAACTTAATATTTAAGAATTGATAAGAATATTTAAGTAAAAATGTTTCTACATATGGCCCACTGTGTAATTATTGAAATTTAAAAAGTACCACTGTCTTGAGAACAATAAACTTGTGACAAGATTTTAAATTCCGAATTCGTAACTATGTAACAGAGTTTCTGATGTATTTCAATTCTGCTAACATAATTCATTTAAAAGTTTGGGAACCCTCCCAAACTTTTAAATGAATAATGTATGTATGTATAAGGATATCCATTATTATTTTACACAAAAACTACAGAACGTATTTAGATCAAACTTTGTAGTAATATAGTTTATACATCAGAATAATATATAGGCTACAATTTGCAAGCTAGCATAACCTATAAGTTTTAAAACTCGCAAGCAACAACAGATGGTTAAAGTTTTTATTTTAGATGATAAAAAATCTATTTTCGTTAAAAGGTCACATTTAGTTTAAAAAAAAAAACTATTCAATACAAGTCTTCTTCGTACACTCCACAACGCTTCTTATGCCTTTAAAACACTAGACAATTTCCTTCTTGTAATAAATGGCAAGAGATAAAACGCCTTTGTACTAACTAATGTTGATTCTATGCAGTACAAAACTTTGCGATAGCCAACTACAACTGCAGGAAATAAAACGCGAACGAATTAATGCTGATCGTATACAACACAAAGTAGCGATTAATTTATAGCTGTCTTGTTTTCAGACGACATTATTGCTTAAGCTCAGGCAGAATAATACTATACGAGTGATACAATATGGTCTTTAGGAGTATTAAGTTTTGAAATTAGTATAAAGTTATGAAATCTACTTTTATGTTTAAAATTTTTTTGATGGCTGTATTGCTAGAAAAATTGCCAGTGCAATTAAATTATGATAAATCTAGCATTACAATAATAACATGACTATAAATAAGTAAATATTTAAACAAGTATAAAACAATTACAATTATATGGCAAGAAGACTGCCAGATTAAAATAGGATTAGGTCGGATACGTATGTCAAATTAATCCGTACCGGTGGGCCAAGGTCGTCGAACACTGGATGCCTGGCGGTGGCGGGTCGACACCGACGACAAGGCAGATAATCTTGACGCCTATCGCATAGAATGGCCGGAACTGGCCTTGGATAGAGAGAAGTGGCTTACGGCAGAGAAGGCCTTTGCCTAGCAGTGGAACACAAAAGGCTCATAAAAATAAAACAATTAAGTAAAACCTTTTGATAAAGTTTAGATAAACCCTATGTCACCGGGTCATTATTACAAATCTATTGACACACCGGTTTGTAAAATCAGTTCAATAGCTTCGATGCTGCACTGGAAAATACAAACCTACATAGACTACGAAAACTATAGTACACTTCCTTTAGGCTTCGCCGTAGTCGGGTAACGGATTAATCACCGTGAGAGATTCACGCTTCGGCATGCACGGCCGGCTTGACCAGAGTGATACCATGGCCTCATAGAAAATGTGTTTTATCGAGTAAGTGA
Source organism: Hyphantria cunea (assembly GCA_003709505.1). Classification (NCBI taxonomy): domain Eukaryota; kingdom Metazoa; phylum Arthropoda; class Insecta; order Lepidoptera; family Erebidae; genus Hyphantria; species Hyphantria cunea. Next base: position 1,146,218 of record PKRV01002000.1, read on the forward strand.
GGATACTGGTGATACTTGTGACACTTCTGATGTTGCGGGTGACCGTGATCGCTTACCATCATGCGATACGTCTGCTTGTTTGCCCCCTATAACATAAAAATAATTAACGCGTTAATTTAAAAAGACATGGAGCGTCTTTATTATTATTTTTAGTTCCGTTATTAGAAATTCGTTTCAATTGTATGTCAAGTTTCTAAAATACATTTTATTCCCCGGCATTGTACGGGTTTGCCTATATTTCTCTGAGATTATTTTTTCAGCTTATTTTATTGCATATGCAGCTTATTTTTTCCGACGTCTTCAACAAGTATCGTTATATTTTAGCTAATATTCTCAAATATTTTACAAAATATATATGCAAACGTTCCTCAAGAATCACCCTATCTATAAGAAAAAAATGCATAAAAATCCGTATAGTAACTTATGAGTTTATCGCGAACAGCCACTCAGAAAGGCGCGGTGGAGGATTTTGTCTTATAATATGTCATGGTTGTGATGATTGTATTGCACAAAAGTTTTGTAAATAAGCGCTACTCAATCGTTTTCTTACGATTGACGCATTTCTTTCTTTTTAAATATCACTATTACTTCTATAAAACTGCATTAAAAATATCATAATTTCCCCTAAATATATTCATGTCTTCACATTCGGCTAACATACAACCAATAAAAAAACTATTTTCTCCATAAATAATGCGACGCAAATCCGCGCCTATCCTGATCCACTCAAGTATTCATGGCTATAAACGTATCGGTTAATGTATTCCCGTGCTTCGCAGATTGTTTCCGCTTTTACGATGCTGAAAACAACAGCCGTTGTTGAAATATTTCTGTTTTCCAGAGTTATTTTGATAGAATACATAAAACATTTGGTGCTCACCCTAAATTTATTTAGATAGACACGTATAAGGACTTCATGTTGTTTATCATGGTAGGGTGCACATAGTATACGATCATAAAGACAGCAGCACAATGGGCAAAAGGGAGTTAAAAACAAAGTCTTCATAGTTTCTCGAGGACTTCTTTCTTACGGTACTTGCACTTATCCTGTAGACTTCTATGTGATGTCATGTCACGTATTTTTTTTATTTCATATGGGGCCAGCGAGCAAACGAACCTGCATCACCAAAGGCGTCACAAGTGCTTTGCTGGCCTTTTAAGATGAAATTAAGATTTAGATGGTCCGATAACAACATAAGCCCCAAGGAAGTGAGAGTTTCCACAGCATTGAACAGTAGGAAGATGCGATGCTAAGATTTCCCCTTTTCGCAATGACTTAGAGATCATTTTTGATGCTTCCTCTTTTGCTTTCTCTTTGGTGTAGAGTTTTAAGCTTTCGTGTCAATATGCGGTTTACTGATCTTAAAATGTATGAATAAAGTTAAAATGATAATAATAATAGGACTGCACGGTTGGCCTAGTGGTTCAAGAGGTCCTGGGCCCTCCCAGGACCTGGGGTCTGGATGTGTTAATAACAGCAGTTCCCGGATTCCTCCCGTTTCAGGCGCAGAGTGGCACATCATGTGGTTTTAGTCGTTTCCATTCCAATACACCGCACCGCCACAAACTCCGGTGGGGTGAGGGCGAGTGGGGGATTCCACACGTAAGTAAAAAAAATGTTTCAAAAGCTCGCCACTCCGCTTTCTATTGCGTCAAGTGATGTAGATTCAAACCCCGCATGAGATAACACTTTGTTTGATCCACGAATTATATATTGTTGCTCTGAGTCGGGTATTCATTGTGTCCGTTACATGTTATCATATGTTTTCAAAACACAAGATTTCTTCCTAATGCGGGAGTTGTGGTTAAAAAGAAAAGAAAGTTGCGCGGCCGTTGACTGCATATTGCACATACCTGTATTTCTGTTGCCACAGGATATATTGGTAATATAAAGTTATATTAAAAAAAATGGAATTCATTTCAATAATCTATTCAAGTACATGCAAAAATCATTGTGTCAGTAAACAAACACTTGCAATATGCTATACACACAAATTACTCTAAATATCTGTTGTAAGAAAAATATGTATAATTTTTCAAACTTCAAGTCATCGAAACAAATTAAAATAAAAGATGTAACGTAACTCTAAGTAAATATATTAAGACGTAGGAGTAGAACGAGTCCCAAGGGGGTTGAAATATAATTATGTAAGTGACTTGCTCATTTTTATTTCAACAAAAAATTTTGGGGAAAGCTACCCTTGATGATATAGCTATCCTTTGCACTCCCTGCTGCTGTAACAGAAGAACGAATTAAGTAATTTTATGAGATCATATTTCAGAACATTATCGAAATATTAAAGTGCATGGGGAATTAAATTTCTTTGGGCATTGGTTATTAAAGAAGGTTTGAGCGGAATAAAACGATGTTTATCTTTAAACTTATACTTTTCTACGGATTGTGTGTTTGAAATTGATGCATAATGGTCTATATTTTTTTCCTATTTTGTCTTGCTATATCTACTTATTATTTTTCGTCGTCATTGGGTATGCAAAAATGATCATCTAATGAGTAAACTTTTTCCTGCACTAGTCACTAGAAATTTATAAATATAAATAAATTGGCAAAAAAAATAAGTGTATACGAATGCAGCAAGAAGACTTCCCCCTATTCAACATTTATTTTCTTACTATTCATGTATAAGTCATAAAATATACTAATTAAAAAGGATGGATTGATAAATAGATATTCAATTTATCGTACATCAACGGTGACAATAATATGAGCAGCTATTTAACATTACAACAGGAGTGCAATGGGCATGCTTATCATCAATAGCAATCTCTACCAGACAGCCTTACACTATCTGCATAATACAATCACAGACATACAAAAGTCAAGGGCTCACAGAGCTTGCTATGTGATTCCATTTTGGGGAATCTAGCAAAGTGCTAAAACAAGGGCGTTGCCAGGCAATAGTGAGTGCATAACGACGGATCAACAATTGGAACTCCGTCCAAATTTTATTCTTTCCAACTTGCCGAAATTATCCTGTTTTTTTTTGTTTCAATTCTTTTTATTTTGCTCCAAATATTTTCTTATTTTGTTCGCTTAAGTGTGTTCCCTTTTTGTTATGTGAAAATTTGCAGTATCATTATTTTTTGGGTCGAATCGTCTGGCGTCTTTTGCTGAAAATATATTAAAACAAAGGTTCGACGCTAGAAGTTTGAGGGAGGCTTTTATAATATAATAGTGTATTTTTTTACATAGTTATAATCATCAAATCAATCAAAATATGAGCATAGCATTTTATTTATTTCATTACAAAAATGTAACTCAATATTTGATAGGATTAGTATTTAAAAATGTATGTAGCAATACGAAATACCCTTAACACAAACATGAAAATAAATTTGACTCCAGTCATTTTCATTTGATTTCAATACTGTTTTAAGGATTTCCCCCTCCCTAAAATTGAGAAGAAGGGGATGTTCCATCCATTGGTAACCTATCACCATGTTTAATTGTTTAAAATGACAGCGAATCTTAGGCCACAATTGAACACAATCGCCCGCGATACGCGGACTCCTCATGATTAAGTAAATGCTAACTTACCTTGTGGATTTAGCTGAAATTAATTACGGTTAGGTGCAAGATTACAATTAAGAACTATTTCAACTGTTCAGTACGATCTAGACTCAATTATACTTGCTACCCTTCCATAATTAGTCTTCAAAACCATGCGGTTCTCACGCGTTAGTCTTTAATCACAAAAGGTTTATTTCAATATTGTCGTAAATATAGTTACGCAACAAGTTGGGAAGCTAATTTAAAATTTTCAACCAAGTCTGTAGTGTTACAATAATAGCACTCGTGTCGAAGCAACAACATTTGCGCTTACAAGGTTTGGCTATCAATCCGTAGGACACAAAATTTCCATGAGAAAGCGATTTCACTCCAAGGGTCTCAAACCAAGCGATGACTTTACGACTTACAACCAGAACAGGAGAGTAAAGGTTCTTCTTCTTCTTTTGATGATATGGTAATCAGCCGGATCAGCTATTTCTGCCAATGTCAAGTATTTCGAGTCTTCAATTCTGAGTCTTCAAGTCTTCGTCGTGATGGAGTTAATGATAAAAATTATAAAAAATGTGGATGATATGAAAATCGAGAGTAAAGGTTTCGCTTCAAACGCTTCAACTTCTTGCCATAGACAAAAAAGATTTAGGCGATGCTACTAAATCGATTCAATCGGATTGATACCGGGGGGGGGAGGGGTTTAGGCTTAATTAACCTCATTTACTCGGAATATTCTTGTGCACAAATATGAAATGTACACAAAGGACACGCTTACTCAGTATTTGTGGATCGAAGAATATTTCAAATGGATTTTGAACTCACACAAATGACTGAAAATTGCATGTCTATGAAAAACTATAGCCGCTCTTCAACGAGAGTCTTGTGTGAATATATCGAGCAAAGACAATCATGGTCGAGTGATTTTGAAAGAGTAATAGAGTTTTCAAATCCCCAGAAGGTAAAAAATATATTACAATAATTAATTTACTCGTGTTACAGCACGGCTATGTTGGCAGCTATTATTTCATTAGGGTTTAAAGTAAATAAACTAAAATTAGACTTCGAAGAAATCCTTTGAAAAAGATGAAAATAAAATCATAACCAAACAATTATATTTTAGTTCAAAACGTTTTGTTTGTAAAATAGTCCACGATTGAATAATACGCTTAAAAGCTTAGCTTTCAGTTTACTTTACTCTGACTTTAATTTGTTTAAACATAATTTTTACAATATTACGTACTGTTTTATAAAATTGAAATACTTATTCCCTGAGCTTAAAAATAATTTAGGACATTGGAATCTAGAACTGATACATTTAGACTAATAACTTTAAATATGTCTGCTGTTGCTGCCTTTCTGATGAATAATAAATAGACTTTGTTTTTAAGATTGTTGTTCCTTTATAATATATTATATGGTAGGAAAAATCGGAGAGCACGTTAAGTCGTCCCTCCCGGTTGCCATGAACATCTATGGCAATCGATATTGGAAAGTCAGTGCCCTCGAATATACTGACAACTAGTTCAACTTCAAATTCAATTGACTCTCAGGGTTGCGGATATCTGATGCCAGTCGCTCCGTGTAAAAACTGATATTCAGGTAAAACCGGTTGAACTAATAGCCGACCCCAAAGCTTGGGAATAATAAAGGCTAGGAAGATGATATAGTAGGAAAAATATTCCCAACTAGTAGTGCTTATTCAGAGAGATATTTGAAACATTTAAAATGCAACTTACAATGTTTGTAGAAATAGATATTGGAAGAAATACAAACCATATATTATTTTTTAACTACCATAAATTGCCGCAATCAAATATAACTAAAAGATTTTTTTTTGCTAGTCTTAGTGAAGAGATTATGTACACTAACCCTATAGGATTTGACATGGCCTAACTAGTAGGTTGTGGCTGAACCGGACAAATGTGGAACACGAAACTTCAAAGCTACAAGAGTGATATTTGTGTCAATCGCATTACATAATCTTAGAAACCAACATCCAAAACTTCTCCGTGGTAAAGTTCCAGAGACTGACAATAATCTCTTAGGAGATATCCGGACTGAGGATTATAAAACCGAGTTTATACTAACAGCCAATTATTATAATCGGTTGTCTGGTCGTGACAGCTTTGGTTACAATAGCTTTGGAGAAATGTTCCAATTTCCTCTGGATTGCGGTTAAATAAAGGTAGTCTATTTAAATGAAGGATTATAAGGGTTTATCGTAATTATTCGATTAGTCTCGTTGTAAGACTGAAATATCTCAGTAGCTTATTTGCTTATCGATTTTATCCATATATTAATACGTGAAACAAAAGTTTTGAATACCTTTTTGCAAAAAAATATGCGTAGGTCATAATGCTCGTCTGAAATTTGGCAGAATTATAACTTATAAGGAGAATTATAATTTCGACTACTGGACGAGCATTAGTTTTGAACATTACGTTTATGGAAAAATTGTATTTACGAAATGGCTGATAAAAGTATTTTCCACAATTGCATTAAATATATGCAAACGAGTCGAAAAATCACCTGTCAAGCCAAGACACAAGTGTTTTGCTTGCCGAGCCAAGGCACAAGTGTTTTGCTTCTAATCTCCTTTTGCAATCGCTAACGCCTCTAATACAATTGGTTAATATTTTGTTTTGACCACGTGATTCAGCATTGAAAAATATCATTCATATACATCTGTTAGTTTTCTATTATCGCTTTTGTTTTAGAATGACAACTTGACTGACCGATTACTACCGACTACCACCACCCATGCATAAAACATTTCAAGATTTCCGAAGGTTGGACTTTCGGTAAAGTCTAAACACTAGTTTTCTGTGATGTCACGCAATTAGTCACGTGGCGCAGCAGTGACGTGGCGAACGCTTGAACGATTTTTTTTTTACCTTTTTTTTCTTTTTTTACGTGTGGGAACCCCCGCGGGCCTTCATCCTACCGGAGTTTGCGGCGGGGCGGTGTGTCGGAATCGAATCGACTAAAACCACACCGCTTTCTTACGCCATCCGGACCCCTCCCAGCGCCTGCCCGCACTGCACTGAAGCGGGCTCCGTCATCTGATGGTAAAACTCTCAATATAGGCGACGTACGGCACACGCGTAACGTCACCCCTCGTGGCTGGCCTGTGAAGCGGATGGAGGGGATAACCCGTCCCGCCCATCCGCGGCCACAATCAGGGCGGCATGAGGCGCTGGTAGGCGCGCCTCCACCGCCCGGTTCGCCAGCGGCGGATCGGGTCCGAGAGGAGATTGTCCTCCCGGGCCTTCTCCGCCGCCTCCTTCTGCGAGATGTCTTCCTCGCAGAAGGTCGTAACCGCGGTAAAACTGCTCTCGCCGCCGGCTATGGAGCGTACGACGGCCGGCAGCGAGAGATCTCCTCCGATGACTGCAGTGAGAGCCCGACGCTGCAGCGCCCAAGCGGGGCATACCGCCAGCGTAAGCTGGGCCGAGTCCTCACTGCAGTCGTAGTGGTGGCAGGCGGGATTCAATTTCCTCCGCTCGACCGAGTGCAGGTACTTCCCANACGGCCGGCAGCGAGAGATCTCCTCCGATGACTGCAGTGAGAGCCCGACGCTGCAGCGCCCAAGCGGGGCATACCGCCAGCGTAAGCTGGGCCGAGTCCTCACTGCAGTCGTAGTGGTGGCAGGCGGGATTCAATTTCCTCCGCTCGACCGAGTGCAGGTACTTCCCAAAGCAACCGTACCCGGAAAGCACCTGTGTGAGTCGGAAGGAAAGGGTCCCGTGCTGCCGTCCTGCCCTTTCGAGGATGACCGACTAGAAGGCCTCCACGGTGGCGAAGCCAGCACGTCGAGTCTCCAGCCGCGAAGACCAACGAGCCATTTAGGCTCGACGGGCCACTTCACGCCACTAGCGTACCTCTTCGGGCGGAGGGCGCATGCCTTTCTCCGCACGGAATTCAGCCACCCTTCGATAAATTTCGGTGAGCACTTCCTCTTCCAAATCCCAGGGGGGTGTACCGGCCAAGGCGCACGCCGCCTCGGTCGATACCATGCGGTATCCGCGTATGGCTCTTACCGCCAATACCCTCTAAGGCCGCTAGAGGCACGCCTTATTCTGGGCGGTCAGAGCCAACACCCACACCCGTGCGCCGTACAGTGCCATTGACCGGACAACCCCCGTGAAGAGGCTTCGCACTCGACTCTGATGGCTTCAGAGTTTACTACGTCTCGCGGTACTCCTCATGAAGCTGGTCCACCTCGTCATCTCCGCAGCGACGCCGCCGGCTGCGGGTATAGGACTTGCGGGTACGAGTACAGGCCGCCTGGAGGTCCGTCAACTCCTGGGACTACCAGTAGACCTCCTTACGTGGAGGCCGACAACCTCGAATCCGGGGCATGGCTGCATCGCGGATCTGCGTAATCGCATCGCGGAAGCGACCAGCCCCCATGTCGACCTCCTCGGTCGGGGCCTGCGGAGACAGCCAAGAGTGAATAATGGCCGCCTCCTCTAGTAGGTCCCTGTCCAGTCAGGCAACAGCCCACCGCGGAAAGCGCGAAGAACGCCGCGCCACCTAACCCCTACTGGGGCCCTGGGACCGGAAGAGCTCGAATCGGATGTACAAAAGATCCGAGAGCGTCTCAACCTCATCCAGGACACACCGGTTCCTGACTCGTGCGGCGACAGCAGGGGTAGCGAACGAAAGGTCCACTATCGACCCCCACTGCCGTCGCATGCACGTATTGGCGGAGCCTCTGTTCAAAAGACAGAGGCCCACCAAAGCCGCCCACTCCTTTACGGCCTTGCCCCTAGCGTCCGTCACATAGAAACCCTACGCAATGGGCGTTGAAGTCCCCCAGCAGGAGGACGTGCCCAGACGCTAACCGCCGCATCGAGGTCTCCACGTTGTTGAGGAAGACCTCGAAGTCACTCAAACTCCGATTTGGGGAGAAATACACACCGTAAACGGTGATCCCCTCCACTCGGCGGCAACATATCCATTGCCCTTGTCTCTTAGCGACAAGGGCGAGGAATGAGCAGCCGCAGAGCCGACGACTGCCACGGAAACGCTTGAACTACTAGGCCAACCGTGCAATCAAAATATTTGGAGATTGTGTTCTTCCATTATGATGTTGCAGCTTCTAGTATGACAACCCAATTGTTTAGTTAATTTTATTAATAGCTTTGTAATGATAAAAAGAAATTCTATAAAAACAGGTTTTTGAAACTTTCTTGGTTAATATTTGCCAAATCATAAGAGAGTCACGGTTGACACCGCGAGCGAGGGTAGTCTCGAAATAAATTTCAAGGCTTTGTCATTTTTATTTCCGCTGACTTTGTATATTATCGCTTCTTGACATTTTTACGATGGTGATTTTAGGAGGACATTTTACAAAAAATATTATAGACATTTTATTTATAGCCTTATTTAAAGTTATTGTTTCAAATATATTGTAAATTGATTACAATATCTATACTTAATGTTATGAATTTAAAACATGCACAGTGCATGAAGTTGTAAATATGGAAGTATAAGAAAGAAAGATGAGTCAAAGTAAACTACATGTTAAAAACATTCCAGAAAGTATTTATAAACAGTAAACTGTAATATTAAATTATAAGTCTATCAGCGAGAGCAATATCCGGAGTTATTTATCTGATGTTGAAATTTCATTCAGTAATAGGAAACTCCATTATCTGTTTGATAGCAAACTTTTGTATATTTAAAAGATATGAGTTTCCTGAAGCAAACAAGCTAGGTGTGTACATATATTGAGAATCAACATCATTGATTAAAAACTATTATTTAATACTCCTCAAGAGAGAACTATTATTCTGCTCTTATTATTATCATGTTATGCTATGCTATTAATATGCTCAAAAGCATCATTGTTTGTTTGTTTGTTTTACCTGACCATTTCTGCTTAGCCTCTTGATTGGGCTTTTGATCTCCTTATCCGGATCATATAAAAACGTAAAAGTTATGACTTAGTGATATGTGACGCGTACAACCCCCTTTCTTAAAAATATAAAAAAGCCCGTTAATAAATAAATCAATCTAGTTAATACATTCAAAAGAAACTGTCCGTCTTTCTGTTGCCCTTTTACGGTTAAACTAATTTGGATGAAACTTACAATGTAGGCCCATTAATTAGTCTAACAGATTACTATTTACCAGGATAAACAGCCATTAAAAACTCTAAAAAATACTTGCAAAACTTGATAAACACACTTTTACCCGACTGCGAAAGAAGGACAGCTATGTTTTTCGAGTGTATGTATGTATATTTCTTTGACAAGCCCTGTAGCCTAAACGGCTTGTCGTATTAATATGTGAGTGTTGTCAATAAATTCGTCTTAGTCGTGAGAGTGACATTAGGTACATCAAAATAAAAAAAACAACAAACATAAGGGATTTTAGAGCCAAAAAGTGTTAAATAAAAGATAGTCCATTTTTTAATGAATTATAATTTTACCAAAAAAAACTACGATTTTTTAGAAAATCTGGTACACAACGCCATCTAGTTTCAGTAGATCTTGTACTAAGAAAGACTGATAGATGGACTCTATCAGTCCTTCTCTATCAGTATTTTTTATAATATATATATATTTCGTTTTTTTAAATTTAAAGATGGCATACATAGGTTTTTATTTGGCTGTTCAGTGGTTTAAACAATCACCACGCCACTTTATTCCATGTGTTGTGGGATCATATTGGACAACACTTTGAATGATACACAAATTGTTGTTCTGAGTCTGAGTGTTCTTTGTCACCAACGACACAGAGTGTATACTCATATTGTGGGAGTAGAAAGCGACGTGGCGACTGCTTAAACCACTAGGCTAACCGTGCAGTCAAATGAAAAAAGCGGAAAAAAAAGTTTACAAGTAAAGAAGCCCTTTTCGCAGTATTCTTCAGCAATAAATTTGCATTTTATGTCCCCTACCTCATTTGATACCTCACACGTAACTCGTATTTTTTATAATCTACGGTTTCAAGTTTTACGAGCGTGTTGATAGACAAGTCCTTCGCGAGTTTTGCGACAACCGTTAACTACACGTAGGTACTTAATTGCAACATTAAGAGGTACTTTTTACGACACAATTGCTGTAATTGTAGCGCTATGGGTCACAGATAAGTTTAATAGCCTGTCATGGTTGAGAAAAATAACTTTGTAAATGTCGATGAATATAACAGTTGTCCTATTTATAACCGACTTTAAAAATATTAGATTTTTAGTTCAAGATATATGAAATTTGTTTCTTTTTCTATTTGTGGACCTTCTTGCACACTTGGCTCTTTTGAATTTGAATAGAACTACCTCTTTCTTTTATTCTTGAGGAGGTGGAATATATTCGAGCTCTGTAATTCAAATTTATATTATGTTATGCAGGCGTGTTATTGCCTTTTCAATCTAATTGAGCCCTGGCCTGAGGGCGACGGGAAGGTTACCAGTTGCTTCAATAAATACATCGTAATTATAACCTTCGACAGTAATATAAGACACTGCTATGAGCAAATGAAATGATAATATTTTGCATAAATGCCTTCTGATACTCGGCTATGATATCCCTTCAAAGAACATTAATCAAAATGGTACGGTATTGTACACGACATTAATTAAATATTCGAATTATGTATTTGTAAGATACCTAGTTCTAGTTGAAATGGCTGGCTATATCTCCAAAAGAAGAGATGGTCATTGGAGCTATAACGTGGTAGAGTGGAGATAGCGATTAAGCAAACGTAGTGTAGCGCGCGTTGCGATTTGAAGTAAAGTGACACGCAGTGGATAAATATGGACTGTCCAAGACTAGGATGATTGGTGCTTCTTGGGGGAGTAGTTCATCCAGAAATGGATTGCGATAGGTTTATGATGACCAAGAAAATGAGGTTAGCAAAGCTGGCGCAAGGAGCAACAAAACACTAATGACTCTTGAGACATAGGAACCCACAGGCAACAATAATCACAAGTCATTAGATGACTTATCTCCTTGTTCACCACTATTCAAAAATAAATTATTATTTGTACTAAATCCTTCCAGTCGTCAGAGTCAAATAAAGTTTAGTATTGGCCTAAAAGAGGTATTAGTGTCCGACCTGTCTGACATTGTATAGTAATAATAGTTCAATAAATAATTGAGGCAATCATAGCCCAGTTGCACTGGGTGATTAGAAACAAACACCGAGGGTAAGCAACAACGGCGTGCTCAGTACCTGGATAAGTGATTCGCTTAGTTGGAGGCCTTTGGGCGGCTCAAAGACATCCAACAGCAAGATTAAGTAGCCACAACGTCGTCTTGCCTATCCCCAACCAGCACGTGGCCGCCGTAGGGACGTATAACCTTAACCTTCCTAAGACGAGACCTGAGCCCAGCAGAGACATTATGTGTTGCTGATGATGGATGATGAATGAATTATTGAGGCCATATTTGAAGGATTTAATCAAGTACAAAAGATTGGCTACTATTTAGCTATTTATAATTTTTTTTGTTACTTAACATTTTATTATCTAATACCGATAGTCGGATAAAAAGATTTATTTGCATTTGATTCCGAGTAAGAAACTATATGATACAATACTGTGACTAATTAGTAAAAGAGCGTAAGAACTTACACGGAATGTGGCACTTATAAAGACAAACAAATATCCTTCTGGTATCCAATCTCATGGTGATTCTACTTTCTAAGAAGATTCCCGCTAGAACAACTTGATAGACAGCTAGTTTCCACTTTACCATAGTTAGATGCCACACTTCCTCCGCATTTTCTTTTTTTAATTTCATGGATAGGTAGTTTAATTTAGTTACGGTTCGTGAACCTGTCAATCAAAACTCTGTAAAGATGTGCTTTTATACCCTGTTGGAAAATCTTATATATAAGTTTCTGCGTTAGCTTATAAGTAGTTTATTTTACATATTTTATTACGTCAAACAAAAAAGTGTATATATTATAACCCGGATACGTGAATTATTTTTGATAAAATTTTCATAGGAATCATCACAGGGAACATTATTCTAAATCTATTGACACCTCGTTCATCAAAATCGGTTCAGTAGTTTAGGCACTACAGTGGAACTTATAAACAAATATAGACTTGAAAAATTGTTACCCTTCCCTTTATTATTACTGTAATTGGATAATACTAGTAAAACGAGAGAGAGAATTTTTTTAGCACATATACTTTGAGTGTTAAAATTAAATATGTATTGTTTACTAATGAACAAGGTTTTAAAGAAGAAATAATAAAGCCTATTTTTACATTTAAAACTGGCGCGGTATTTCTCGCCATTGTATTTTTAGCTTAAAAGTCGTTGACGGGCTTATAGCTGATACATCCAAATCTATTACAGGATTTCGAGCTTGAGAGATGGAATAAAAATACATATACGTATTCACCAAATATACACTCCGTTTTTGGGATTTCATAGTCTAAATGGCAAAAAAAACCCTTACAGTGTAATAATGCCTAATGACTGACTGTTAATGCTAGAAATCTATGGTACCTAAATTTACATAGTGAACATATCAACAAAAGAAATCAAATCTTGAAAAAAAATTTTTTAAGTACTTCTAATACTTATCATGTAGGGACATTATTTTTATTAATCTTTTAAAAATAATAAGGACTTCTGAAAACAATAATTTGACAAATCAATCATCATCATCATCATCAGCCTATCGCAGTCCACTGCTGGACATAGGCCTCTCAAAAACAACAAACAAATCAATTTATTTGTGAGATATTGTAACTGACAGGGCTGATTTTTGTTATAGTTGAGCGTCCTTCCTCCTTTCCTTCCTAGCCTAGCCGTGCCTCATCCTGATTAAACGATTATATTTAGCATTTATAGTATAAATATGTAAATAAATGATTATATAGAAAATGCTATCACAGTTAAGCTTAAATTTATTAGCTAACGAGTTATAGTTGATCAGTTAATTCAACGTAAAAGGCAGCCAATACCGTTACTGTGAACTTAAAGCTTAAAATAGGCAAGAAAAATATCCATAAGATAATGGGTCTTAGTAAGGCAGTTATTTTGAATCGAAATATAATTCATCATAAGCTCTTCAGGTATTAATTCATTTGATGATTCTAAGAACTAAGTCATCCAAACTTTTAAGAACAAATATAATAATGTATTCATTATCATCACCAAGGTAGTAGAGCCGCGCTGATTTCAGCCCGAACAAGCAGTCTCGACCGGGGCGGTAGTATCCTCACACAGAAAATCAACGTAAAATGACAGCATGCGTGCTGGCGTGTTTCGTTGGTGAGTGCGAGACCGGAGGCCCAACGGTGCAAAGCATCACAAGGACGCCATGGTGTAGGTCACTATGGTGCATTATTGCTCTGTCTGCATTATCAATAAGTATGGTGACCACCACTTTTAAATTCAACTTATGATTTCCATCAGGCAGAATAGAAACATTTTTGCAGGGCATATACTCTATAAGATCCAACCTTTAAAATCCACCATAAATTCATACTGTACATTTACATTCTATACTAAGATATTGAACACAAATAAAAGCACTTGTACAACCATTGATGGCTTTACAGCAGTAACAAAGTGTCTAGCTATCTCCCTCGGCGATACTTGCCACAACCAACCCATTTGTACAAACTTTAAAAACATTATTTGGTTTTGTTACTAAACTTTAATTCTCGCCAGTGGCTAGATACAGTTCACATTTGAAACTAAATAATACTCTATAGTTGAGGGTTTGTTTTGATAACTTAATGTCTGTAATAGTCATCACTGTTTGGCCTTTGGCCAGCGGTAGGAGGGTGGGTAGTTAATCTATTTGTTTAAGACCATCATTCATCACACATATACATTTACAACCCTATAGACAGGAGTGCATTGTTGCCCTGCAATATCTTTTATTCCTTTGTAATAAGGGCTCATTAAACAATGGTAATCTCATTTCTCTATCCTTCGAAAGGAACTGACTAGTTTGTATAAGGTAAACTAAAGGTTTTTGGTCTTGCGTAGTTACACCCATGGCATGAATAAGCGTGGCGAAACTTTGTTATATTAATAGGTGCTTGAAGCACGTATGTCCTTGTGGTCTAGCGGTCGCCACACCCCTTCCTACCTCACCAAGTGTTATGGATTCAAATCCTACAGGGGACAACACTTTCTTTACTTATGAATGAATATCAACTTGGTTATGGGGGTTTGTCTATCCAGATACAAGCCCCTCCGTCCTCCATCTCATCCAGCATGATACAATGATTTATCTTTATAATAGCAGTTATTAGTATTCATGTCATAAATAAATATATCAAGTCACAGTCACGTGCCAGTTTCATACACATACGATAGTATCGGGACTTTAAAAATATTGTAACAACATATTCGTAAGAATGGCTTTGTTGTTGACTATTAGCCTTACACAAACAAAACAACAAATGCATTCCGTGCCAAACTGAATTGAAGAAAACAAAGCGTAGTTGTAGATAATCTTTGTTCCTTATTTGTAGTAGAAACATTTAAAATAAATGTAGCAACAAAATGGATGGTAAAAGTAGTATCGGGCAGTACTGAAAGTTATCTATTACCTACTAACTTTTAAAGTTTTTGACCTACATCTAAAAAGGAGATTTATTTATTGTTCTGATGTTCTGGTAGTTAGAGAGCTTATATCCAGTAATTGTGTAATCAACATGACGAAACACAGACGATAAAGAATCCGCTAGAGGATAAAGTAAATAAAATTTAGAACATCGAGTATACTGAGTTTGTGAATTCAAACATTATTAAACCTATTTTCTACCTCCATGGTGCCGAATTTATCATACAACCTGTTTTAATTTGTCATAGACTCAGGCTCGGAACCTTCTTGTTATACTTTTTTATAATTTGCTTTGTCCGCGCCATTTTCTTTTCACTTCATAGTGTGAAAACCTCAGGTTAAAACCAAGAAACATGAAAACAAGTGAAAAGTCTAAAATGAGTTATTATAGTGACGAGGAAGTTTATTTGACGCCAACAGAGCTGACTGAAATTGGGATTCGCATGAATCAGTGGAACTATTAAGTATGACAGATAGTTAACCGAAAATCAGCATACAACTCACTAACACCAACATTACAGTTCCTTATAAAAATATTACACTCAACTTAAGTAGCTGTAGCAACGTTACTTTCGATTTTCCTTAATTATACCTGAGTATTTTTCGAAATTATTTAAAGATTATTCTGTAAATCTTAATGTAGCACTCAGTCAATATAGTAATATTAACTATACTTTTGTTTCAGTTTAGATAGTAATCTAAACTGAAATAAAAGTATATTGTGATTGCAAATGATTTTTTGCATTAAGTCACTTCCTCGCTGATTCTAAGTAACGTGTTGCACTCGAGTGCAAAGATTTTTCACCTCGTGCTCTTTTGGTCCTTCGCTTGCTTGATGACCAATATCATCAAAATTGAGCACGCTGTTAAAAGCCTTGTTAAAAAACTTTGCATTCTTGTCAAACAAATAACTCTGTATCTGGATGCAATTTACTAATATATAGAATAAATTACATATGTATTTACGTACAGGTGTATTAGTGTTTCTATTTCAGACTGATTA
Organism: Hyphantria cunea; assembly: GCA_003709505.1. NCBI lineage: Eukaryota > Metazoa > Arthropoda > Insecta > Lepidoptera > Erebidae > Hyphantria > Hyphantria cunea. The sequence goes on from PKRV01002000.1 coordinate 1,162,291, forward strand.
GTAGATATCAAATAGCCATAAATGTGAGATAACTCAAGTTATTATCATTATTCTTGAATGTATATATGAGTGTTTTACGATATCGTCTTCATTTTCGCTTGTACTCAAGATTATTGCAAACAAAGTCTGAAGAAATATAGCTAAAAATTAAAATAACAGATTATTGCAACTCAGTAAAGGGAGAAGAATTACTGTAGAAGTTATTTGTAAGTCGGTACGGTACGGTAGAAGTTTCGATATTTATCTATCGAATACTTTTAAATGAGCAATTTCTGTTTATATTATTGCATAATCTAAATCTTGGAGCGGTTCCAAAAATTCTCATGAAATTTAAATCAATAAAGACTCATCTAAAAAAAAAACTAACAAAAATTACCAGCTAGGTTCTGTCATCCCTGTAAATAATATTTATACCCAGTGATACTAATATATATTAACTAACTATGATTGATTTTTGTACCTATCCTTTTTTAAAATTAGGTTCCTTAATGAACTTCAGTGTTAACCATAGCCCAGTCGGCAAAGAAATGTACAATTTAAACCAATTTTGTGTTAATTTACAAGGTACCAAACACTACACGGATCATGCGGGACAAGATTTTTCCGAGAAGAAGGGTGGTGTAGAAATCTTGTGAGGTAGGCGCGCATAGGTTTCGTACTTAACTATTTTAAAATATACATTACACAGTATTACATATATAGGTACATATGCAAATACATAAACATTACGAACATATATTTTATGTTAATATTACATATACATACAAATATATTTACATTACATTAGTATACTAGTGGATAAGAAAGAGAGGGGAGTGCTATTGTTGTGATGACTCTGCCATGCCAGTGAGAAGGAGGTCAAGTACTTTCTTTTTAAAAATGAGACGGTTAGTGGAAATCCCGATTTCAAGTGGTACCGCATTCCAGAGTAGAATTGTTTAAACGAAGAACGAAGAGTTTACAAAGTCTGAATTGTAGGAGGGACACAAAAGAAGCAGATTACTTTCTGAGCGAAGACTTCTGTTGTGATTGTAAGACAGGAAGCGGAGATAGGGATCCAGGTAAGTGGATGAGAATTTTAATTTCTCACCTCCCCATCGAGGTGAGAAATTAAAATAAAGAGGTCAGAGCTCGCCGATTGCGGCATTGCCGAATGGGTAACCGATTTAGTTGGGAACGTAAAGCAGACACGTGATCGAATTTGCGAAGATTGAAAATGAATCAAATGCAGTTATTAAGAAGGCAGTCTAGTTTTTTGAGGAGATCTGCATTCAGTTTGAAATAACATACATCACCATAGTCGGTTAACGGAATGATCAAGGACTGCATAAATGTAGTTTTAGTTTTAGGAAGCAGGAAGTTCTTAAGGCGATACAGTATCCGTAGGTTTCTAGTTACCTTCTGACTCACGTGAGTAACCTGATCTCACCAATCAAGAGTTGAGTCAATATATAGACCCAAGTCTTTGAATATGGGGCTGAAAAGTATCGCTGACCCGTTAAATAAGATTGGCGAGATTGAAGCAGTATTCAATCTGCTTATCAAGCGTTTGCTGTCTACAATAATCACCTGGCATTTGGCAGGATTAACAGACAATCCAAATTTCGAAGAACAGGTATATATGGATTCTAGATCTTTATTAACTTCAACTACGGCATTCTCAATGTCTTCCACTCTAACCTGCGAATGTAGCTGCAGATCATCAGCATACAGGTGATACCCACACTGAAGATGTTGAATAATGAAATTAATAAGTATTGCGAATAGAAGAGGAGATAAAGTACCGCCTTGAAGTACGCCAGGGTGCTGGTCGCACCCACTCAAAGATGAGTCTTCAACACGAACACAATGCTGTCACCCCTGAAGATAGAACCATTCCAGTGCCTCTGGAGTAATCATTAGATGGCTGAGAATAGCTAGAAGGATTTCGTGATTGAAGGATACGTGAGCTACAAACAGCCCATCACGTTTTTTATTAATCACCGGGATATAGACATCAACCGACCATTTAAGACAAAACTGGATATTTCCTTAATAAAAATCGAATGAGTTTTTGATAAATTCAGTTCTGAAATTCAGAAGGTCTTCATGCTTGTTGCAAAACTTTTCTAGATTTACAACATATTAATTAATTTTTAAATTAAACTTACGTAATCTGGACGCATTGTTGTACCAATCTGATAAATAGCTCAACGCATTCGTACACTGTAGAAAAATGGTTCCCATTAAATTGTGCTTTTAAGTAAGAGGGATTTTAAATTAACGTGCTTTAATTAATGATGAGCCATTTTCGAGCGGCTTTTTTGACTCTTTTGACTTTATAAAACAGATTTAAGTTTTTTTAACTTCTGGATTTTAATTATAACGATGTTTTTTACATGGACCACTTTTATTTTGAACAGCTTTATACTTTTAAATGGTATTTTAAGTTAATGAGTTGAAGAATAATATTATAGTGGTATTATAACAATTAATGATTGATTTTTGTTTTTTTAAATACACATTGCATAAGTATTAGCAAATTGATGACCAAACTATACTTATCAACTCATATTAACCAGAAATGTTAAAATATATCATCAGCAACCCGTAATGTCCCTCTGCTGGGCTCGAGTCTCCTCTCAGGAGAGGGTTAAGGCCAAACGTCCTCACGCTGGCCAAGTGCGGGTTGGAGACTCGTTGTTGGTTAAAATATATATTCTGTAATAAAATAACTCTTTCAATTTCAAACGACTACTGAAATACGTTAAGAATTAACTAACCTTGGAGTATGTACAAGCGTTCGTGCCGTTATGTTTCATTGGTGAGTGCGAGACCGGAGTCCCAATAATGCAAAAGCATCCGTAGGCTATGGTGTTGGTCACCATGCTACATTGTTGCATTGCCTGCATTTGCAATGAGCCGCTCATGCTTTCCATCATGCACAATAGAGTCATTTTGGCAGGGCCATACATAAAAAAATATTTAAGTTTCATCATCAACAACCGTTTTTAGGTAGTTTAGTACTAAAGTAAAGAAATAAATAAATAGATTTACATTTACTCGAATTTATGGGTAAAAGCGTTCATTTATATTTTTTTTTTTTTATTTTTAATTTGTTAAAACTTGGTGTATTTTCATTTAAGAATATGAAGCTCAGTGATATTACGGTAAGCTTCCAAATTGCATCCAAGTAGGTCATATCAAGTTGAGCCTGTAACAATACAGCGGAACGTTTTGTCGTGATGTAACTTGCTCATTGTGAAGAAAATCTTTGTTAGAGGAGATAAATTCTCAACGTAATACTCACTTGAATTTGTTTATGTAGTGTGAGTGTTGGTTTAGGCTATGGGAAACGAATCAATGCCATGGTTATACTAAATGGGTGGTAGTATTGAATCCCATTCGTTGTTAGGACTGACGCATTAAACTCTGTAATGTCCTTATTTGACTTCCTAACTCCCAAAAAATATATACATACAATTGACTACACGGTTGGCCTAGTGGTTTCAGTGGTCGTCACACCGCTTCCTGCTGCGCCAAGTGTTGTGGGTTCAAATCCTACATGGGACAACACTTTGTGTGATCCACAAATTGTTGATCTAATTCTGGGTGCACTTTGTGTCCGTTTCATATATGTTTGTTAAGATCCCCGCGACACAGGAATTTCTATTCCTAATACGGGAGTTGTCTCTAAAAAAAAAGATATAGTTACTTTCATGTCATGTATTAATAAATCATGCTTGTTTCCCCAAAGGGATAGGTAGAGGCATATTAGAGGCCCATAGAGATTAGCTTGTCACGAGGCTTACCTTTGTAGATAAGGAAGAAAATAAAAATAACTTAAAAAAAACAACAACCCATAATGTCCCACTGCTGGGCTCGGGTCTCCTCTCAGGAGAGGGTTAAGGCCATACGTCCCCACGCTGGCCAAGTGCGGGTTGGGGACTGTAAAAATAACTTGATTTGACTGATAACAGTGGTTAATTTTTAAAGTAAGTAAAAGCTGGTATTGTAATCTCAAGATAAACTTTTGTCTTGTATAAATTGGGTTATGAAATTAAAAGCTTGTTTCTGAAATAGTTTTTTATTTTATTTATTTATATCATCAATAGTTAGCACTTGTTTCTGCAAAACGAAAGTCTGCTGAGTTTTCAAGTAAATACATGTTTTAGATTTTACTGTCGCGTTTTACATGCGAATATGGCAATAAAATGTACCATTACCACCAAAATGTAAACATAAATAAAAATATTTATATGAGAGAAATACAAAAACTTCAGTACATTTTCCCATTCTTTATTTTTTATGTTCAGTAGCTATCAAAGGAATTGAGTGTTTATTCTTATTCTCATAATTTGTCTGACTTTGAACTCTGAGTGATGTTGTTTTGGAATTTAAGAATTCAATTTCATCTTCCTAATGCTAACTCGTCTTGATAATACAGTTTAGATGGGACCATAGAAAGAGGTTAGTTGAAGAAAATCTGGTTTGTAGATTTCGGGTCCTTTAATATTGTCGAGTTTTTTTGGCCGACATTTTTAAAGTTAATAATAATGTTAATGTACACTATACACATAAAACGTAATTTTAATACTAATAGTGGTCCCTAAAGGTCGAAATTCGACCATAATTTTTTTTTATTTTCAGTTAGAACTGCTTAGAATTTCTTTCATCAAATGCTATTACACCTCTTTAATCCAAGATTTCATAATGGCTACTTTTGACATTCAGTATGACAGTATAGACAAAAAATAATCTTCTTTTTAGTTTGACTTTGACATAAATAAATTTGTGTATGTGTGTGTCATATGCAAAGTAGTGTGTGTAATGTTTTATTTGTTGAGTTAATATACTTTCTAATCATTATCATTGCAAAATATTAGCGTTCTGTACTTCTGCTACATATAAACTATAAGTATGCTAAATTTCATACTCTTTCGTCCGCACAATTTTTGTAAAAAGGGGTCCAAAGTTTTTACTTCATGTTTGGATATATAGACTACAAATACAATAGCTATGACGATAAATGTTGTCGATTAAGCCAGAACAGCTAAATATGAATATGCTGTTACCCGATTGTGAATGAAGGAGGTTTATGCTTTCGAGTGTATGTGTGTATGTTTCTGATCATGGAAATTTTTAATAACAGCTCGGAGTTTGGAAGTTAGGCTCTGAAATCCCGTACCTCGGAGAGCGCGTAAAGCTTTTGATATTCCAACTAATCTCTCCACAATCTTCCGTAAGTGAAAAAAATCTTTTCTTTTCAGTCCTTTCTAACTTTCAATGAATTAAATAAAGACGGCAGATATTGAACCAGTCGGATTTAATTTTAATGAATCGTTACTAGTTATTTAATCAAAGGTCACGGACGAAAAGCCTCTGTTGTTTACTTCGGCATTTCTTCCCATAGCGAGTCTTAGGAAATGTTGGGTTTTTTAGGTGTAAAGTCCGACTTGTAAATATTTATATTGTAATACGAGGTGTGTTCAAAAAGTATCACGAATTTTGAATTTTCGCGGGTTATGTATATTCGAATTTCGATTTTTTTTTGTGGCATTTTGTAGGTACATACGTGTCTCACTTATGGTGACAAGTTCGGCCATTTTGAGTGTTCAGTTAATTGTTGACATCTGCTTTGTATGCGCGTGTTTTGTTCGTCTTCGATTTTTACCTATTCGAAAAAATGGAACAAAGAATTTGCATCAAATTTTGTGTGAAAAACCGAAATTCAGTGCGCGGATGCATTCCGAATGTTGATTGTGGCATACGGAGAAACTACTTTGGACAAAAGCAACGTTTATCGGTTTTACATAATGTTTTTAGAAGGCCGAGAAGATGTGAACGACGAAGAGCGTGCCGGACCCCCGAGCACTTCAACAACAGACGAAAAAATTGATGAAGTGAAGGAAACGGCATTGGCCAATCGGCGAATCACCGTTAGAGAAATTGCCGAGGACCTAGGCATATCGATTGGCTCATACCATTCGATTTTAATCGATAATTTGAGCATGAGACGAGTCGCCGCAAAATTCGTACCATAATTGCTCAATTTCGATCAAAAACAGTACCGCATGAACGTTGCTAATGAGATGTTGGAATCTGTCCGCGACTTTTTCTTGTTCCTGTGACTTTTTCTTGTTCCCGAAACTGAAGAGGCCTATGAAAGGACGACGCTACACCACCATGGATGAGATAAAGACGGCATCGAAGGAGGAGCTAAACAAAATACAAAAAAATGATTTTTTGAAGTGCTTCGAAGATTGGAAAAAAACGTTGGCACAAGTGTATAATATCCCAAGGGGATTACTTTGAAGTAGATAAAATAGATATTCGCGAATTAATAAATAATTTTTGAAAAAACACAAAATTCCCTGTACTTTTGAACACACTACGTACATTATGATAGACTCTTTGTTGTATGGGCAACATGCATAAATAATATAACGTGTATAAAGAATATAAAATATCATACATGAGATTTCACTGGTATCATACTAACAAAATGCTACTAACTACAAGGTGAATTAGTCAATGGAGACTCATTCTTGTCCACATTTGAAAAAAGACCACTAGTTTAGTCTGTTTTCAGGAGCCGGACTCACGCACCGAGGGTTCCGTACAAACCTGTAGGTATATTATAGGATGTAACTAAAAATTTATGCATTCCTTTATTTGTGCTATAAGATGTTGCTTCGTACTAAAATTTTAAGATTCCGATTTCACAGGCAGATCCCTGTAGGTTTTGATTCCCTTGCGAGTGCTTATAATTTACAGCATAAACGGTTATATTTTTTTATTGCATTGGCTTAGAAGTTTGTTTTTTTCAGCTTTATGGGACAGTAGACCTGATTAATATAAAAAAATTGGCAGTAGATTCGATTTGAATTTCAGCTTGACACATCCACGGCGTTCCTGAGAAAAAATATAGCTCTTCATATCGAAGCCGTTGAGTGCCGTTTTTATCCGCTAGAGGATAAAGTAATTGAATATAGAACATCGAATGCACTAAGTTTGTGATTTCAAAACATCATTAAACATATTTTCTAGCTCCATGGTGCCGAATGGAAGGCTCGGAACCTTCTTGGTGTACTTTTTTATAATTTTCTTTGCCCGCGCCATTTTCTTTTCGCTTCATAGTGTGAAAACCTTAGGTTAAAACCAAGAAACTTGAAAACAAGTGAAAAGTCTAAAATGAGTAATTCTAGTTACGAGGAAGTTTATTTGACGCTAACAGAGCTGACTGAAATTGGGAATCTCATGAATCAGTGGAATTATTAAGTATGACAGATAGTTAACGGAAAATCAGCATACAACTCACTAACACCAACATTACAGTTCCTTATAAAAACATTATACTCTACGGAAGTAGCTGTAGCCACGTTACTTTCGATTTTCCTTAATTATACCTGAGTATTATTCGAAATTATTTAAAGATTATTCTGTAAATCTTAATGTAGTACCCAGTTAATATAGTAATATTAACTATGATTTTGTTTCAGTTTAGATAGTAATCTAAACTGAAATGAAAGTATATGTTGTAAATGCTTTTTTGCATTAAGTCACTTCCCCGCTGAGGTGGGATTCAAAATAACGTGTTGCACTCGAGCGCAAAGATTTTTCGCCTCGTGCTCTTTTGGTCCATCAAGTCAGTCAGTCAATAATATAAACAGGAATTGCTCATTTAAAAGTATTAGATAGATAAATATCGACTTCTACCGTACCGTACCGACTTACAAATAATTACTACAGTAATTGTTCGTGTAAGGTTAATAGTCAACAACAAAGCAATTCTTACTAATATGTTGTTACATTATTTTTAAAGTCCTGATACTATCGTATGTGTATGAAACTGGTATGTGACTGTGACTTGATATATTTATTTATGACATGAATACTAATAATTGCTATGATAAAGATAAATCATTTTATCATGCTTGATGAGATGGAGGATGTACCTGGATAGACAAACACCCATAATCAAGTTGATATTCTCATTCATAAGTAAAGAAAGTGTTGTCCCCTGTAGGATTTGAACCCATAACGCTTGGTGAGGTAGGAAGCGGTGTCGCGACCGCTAAACCACAAGGCCATACTTGCTTCAAGCATCTATTAAGATAACAGAGTTTCGCCACGCTTATTCATGCCATGGGCGTAACTACGCAAGACCAAAAACCTTAAACTTACCTTATACAAACTAGTCAGATACTACGTAGTACTACTTTATAGTTCTACTTTAATTCTTTAAAGTTTAGTCACAAAACGAAATAATGTTTTTAAAGTTTGTGATAATGGTTGGTTGTGGCA